>JAMPIV010002272.1:0-230000 GCA_024509875.1 Oreohelix idahoensis | reverse complement strand
ACATTAAAAAAAAATACATAAAATAATACTTGGCAAAATACATAACAACCCAAAAAAAATTCATACAATAAAAAATTAAAATAATATCATAATATTATACCCCCAAAATACATTACCCTAAAATTTTTAAATAAAACATACTTCCCACACCAACTAAATAAAATAATACAAAAATAACATAATAAACCAACAAAAAAAATACATAAAATTAATATACATAATATAATATATATTATTATAATATATATATCTGTCACTGAATATATGTCTGTCACTAGTCCCGGCAACAAAATTCCAGGACTGAGAACCCCGACTAACAGACCAGTACCTGTTTTATAGTAACAACTCTCTGATGCAACTTAGGAACACGTGCACGTGAAGACCGACGCGATACGTGATAGATCTAGAATTATCTCCAGAAAGATGCAACTACCCCAAATTTGACGTAATAACCGGACTACTACCTAAATTAAAATCGAAAACAATCGTAAGAGTTTCCCTTGAAACATTCCACTACAAAGGAATAGTCCTAAGAGAGTTCCATCTCTTCTACAAACAAACTTATGACTGCTCACCGTAAAATTAACATAACAAGATTCTAACACCTACTTCCGAAAATCAGCAGACTCGAGAAAGCTTCCTGAAAATCATATCATTTTATTCCCGCTAGCCCACATCGGACGAATGCCGCTAACCAAGGGACACTACAAATCTCCGAGCGAACGGGCGTTTCTCTCCCCTGAAATTGGAGATCAAAAGAATAAATTTAAATCAGAGGCACATCTCCAATCCAACCTTCAAGTCTGGAAGGAAGAGCTGGAGAAGAGAGGGATGGTCATAAGCAGCTCTAAAACAAAATCCAAGGTGATATCACGAGAAGAAAGAAGACATCAGATTAAGCTGGGAGAACAGGTCCTGGAGCAGGTCGACCACTTTAAATACCTCGGAGCTATTATAGACCGAAAGGGAGGCATCAAAGAAGAGTTGGCCACTCGAAAAGCAGCAGCTCGGAGACTTTTTCAGGCCATAAATCGAGGATTCCTCAGCAAGAGAGAGGTTGGTAAGAAAACGAAGATAGCTGTATACCGCTCCACCTATGTCCCAGTCTTGACATATGGATGCGAGTCATTGGCAATGACTACAACCCACAATAGCCAGATCCAAACCTCAGAAATGAGGTATCTGAGGAAGGTGGTTGAAGTAACAAGAAGAGACATGGTCCGCAACCAGACGATACGTCAAGGCCTAAAATCCCACCTAATACAGACCCAAGTAGAACAGTCCCAACTAAGATGGTTTGGCCATGTATGCAGAATGGGAGAAAATCGGCTACCACAACAAGCATGGGAAACAAAGAGCCAGGGATCCAGACCCCCAGGACGACCCAGAGTCCGTTGGGAGGACAACATTAGACAATCTTTGAAGGACCGAGGACTAGAATGGAACCAGGCCAGGAGGAAGACAGCCGATAGGATAGTCTGGCGCTCTCTCTTCCAAACCTCTACACCTCACGGTAGAAGGGGAACGACTAAGTAAGTAAGGAATACATTTGCTCGCCCGTGATCACAAAGCCAGACGCCGCTGTAAGTTTACCTAAAGTTACGTCTAATAACCGACCGTCATTCTGCTCTACCCACGTGAAGAATGAAACTAAAATAGACCACGCAACAACGCAGGTAGGTGTTACACCCACCCCGAAAAGAAAGGGGTGATGGTTTTATTCCTGCAATTATTAGAGGCATAAAGAAGAACCAAGAAATGTTTACAAATCAGAAACCCTGAATGAATTGAATAAAAAGGAAACAACAACAATAATGAAAAAGAACGGGGCGAGTTGAAGTTAAAAATAATAGTTAACTCGTCACAACTAGGTAACACATAATTAAAATGTATAAAAAAATTATATATACTAATTATAGTATATACGGTAAAGTTATGCGACTTTGAAAATAGAAAAAAAAGGGATGGGGGTAAGTGTGATTTTTACCACGACTGTGAAAATAATTCAACCGGTTAAAGGGACAAGTGCTATTTTCGTTATTAATCACAGGATTTCAATAAAAATGCACAGACTTAACCTACATCAGCCATAGATACGCGTAATGAAGAGTTTGACAGTACTGCATCATTGGTTGCCATGGAAACGGTGGCCATGTTGGATTATATTGTTCTATTTTAATTTGCTAAGGCTTTTCTGTTTATTAATCTATCATTATCAAATTTAAGCAGATTGTTTATCATTATATTATAAAACTGTTATCACATTGAATTTTTGATAACTTAAGTAGATCTTGAGACAGAGACCTTTAAAGTTTGTATTTTACAATTAGTAATATTTTTTTTTTCAAAATTTTGCAGCATTATTTGCAATAAATCAAAATCTTAATAAGATATCAAAAATCGGATCAAATAAAGTTTTATTATCAAATTGAAAATATTTGTGTCAAATTTCATTTTGATTGACTAAAAAGTGTGCAAGTTATAAGAACATTAGTAAAATAAAACAAGGTTCTGAGAATCGTCACAGGAAAAATACAATTTATGAAGAAAATACTATTTACAACATCAAAATACGCCTATATAGAAAGCGTTCTGACTAATGATTTTCACAGATTTAGATTCAGGGTAATATAGATTATCCGATTATAGACTAATCCCAATTTTCATGTTTGTGTTGTCTTGACTTAAAATGCGCTGTAGCTACTCATTTATATAAGCGAGACAAAACTAAACAAAGTTACAGTCATAATAATAAACCTGTTTATTCTCCGGAAGTTAAAACGTATACAGCTTCAGCATGGATCGGCAGCACAAGTCACAAAATGTGCAAGTTAAAGTACACACAAACTAGAGCAGCGGTTGGCAACCCAGAATGTGTCGAGGTCTACTTTAGAAACGACTGAGCTCTTTCAAGATCTACCTTAATAAACGCATGTTTATTATCAGATCTCAATGTATTTCGAATTCGGAATAAGTGCACCTTATATGTACCTTGCCCCGTACAGTTCCCCGGGGTCTTTGAAAAGACGAAGAGCAAGAATAGGGCTAATGCACTATCAGGCATGTCGTACGTGGCTGCTACTATAAGGTTGTGCACTGAGCTGGCAACCTCATTACATAAAATAAATTGCCACAGAAGCCACTGCTACAAGAGCCTGTGAGGACTTGGTGCAAGCTTCCAGCTAGGGAGCCAGATGCAGTGGCTGCATGCTCCGTAAGGAGCGCAAAAGAAAATGATGATAAATACCTTTTATCTCTGCCGCATGAGCGGTTACCTACAATATCACCGACAGAGCGGTTACCTACAATATCACAGACAGAGCGGTTACCTACAATATCACCGACAGAGTGGTTGCCTACAATATCACTGTTGCGTGATAAATTCTCGCAACATCGTTTTATTTCAATATCTGTTTTATAACGCAAGGGCAACAACTGCTTGAAATCTATATTCACTTTTCTCGGTAAGCATTTGTCTTCTCGCGTTAGTATCGAATGCAGTTAACTTTTGAGCTGTGGTCATTTTTGCGCTGGACTGCGCATGACTTGTCTTGTTGTTTGGTCGATCGGTTTCCGCCCACCACTAGTGGGAGTGAGCGATTTGGAATGGCGAAAGAGATGCCTCGTTGAAGAGGGGATCTCCGCTTTTTTTTTTGTTCTGTCAGGGATGTGTAGTCCTCTTTGGATATTTCGTTTAGTCGAGATAATACCTCTAGTGTTTTCCCACATGTCGGGAGGCGTGATATTTCTGTGTATTTCATGAAAGCAAGGTAAATTGACTTTTTCATTAACTCTATCGATTTTGGGTCGTGAGCGATTTCGATTCATAGCCTGTCTCCGAAAGTCGTCGTCACGAGATGTTCTTTCCCAGCTCACATGTCGCTGCATTGTACTGCATCGGTTGATGCAGGTTCCAAGGACCATTACTTGCTACTTTGTTAAATGAACTAGGTTTAGAAAACCTTTATTATCTAGAGGATATTCTTGAGGACATTATTTATACTTCGGCAGACGTGTCTGTCTTGCTGAAGTCAAACTAAGGAGAGTGAACTGATCTCATACATCTGGTTATCTCCTGGCTGTTATAGAAAAGGATGGAGTTGTTCACCTGACTACATTTACAGCACTTTGAAATATAACATGCATCTGACTCATCATTGTAATGCTGTCTACCGTTTATTGCTGTATTGAATGTTGCTGTGATAATGACTGTTTGATGTGCCTACACATTTGCGTAACCATTTTGTCACTGTGGCGTCCACAATAAATAATGAAGAAAAACGTCAACGGCTGTTTCAAGACTCATTGACTTTATACGTCGTGAGTTTACTGACGTCCTATGTGGATTGCCCTGTTATTGTTGCATGAACATTGTTTTGACTGAACACATCTACACACTACACAAAACCAGACATGCGGATGCCATCCATCATCATATGGCATCACGCATCATTTGGTGGCCATAAGCTGGTTTGATTCTGGTACTAGCAAACACGGGGTCCCTTACCCACTTCATTTTCAACAAGAATTCATCAGCATCCTTCAAGAAATTAACATTCTTCAATACAGTCAACATCTTCAAAATTTTCAAAGTACTCGGCGTTGCCCGGTAAAAGTCAAAATTTCAACTTTTGACGGAAACAAGAATTTGACAGTACCCGGCGTTGTTACATGTTGCCGGATAACTCGGACTGCTGTTATCTTTTACGCAAGTCAAGCAAGTTGCTGCTGTCAAGGTTCCAGTGCTGTCGTTTTTTTGAGAAGGTCAAGTGCCGGTTGAAACGGGTTGTTTTCTGAAGAAGGCCAAGTACCGATTTCCATCAACTTACTTTTGGATTAGAAGGTCAAGTGCCGAAACAATTCAACACACAGTATTTCAGAAGCTCTTGTACCATCGTGTTAGCAGTGGAAGCAGTTCAGATGTGCCATCATCGTTGGAGCTTCGCTCTTTAGGACGTTGATTGACATCCGTTTTTCTGCTGTTCTACGATTGGAAGCCTTTAAGTTAAGTGGCCTGTTTGTATGTAAACTGTGCCCTTATACTTCTGCTGAGTCTTCTGTGTATCATCTCATTCTATATGTTATATGTCTATATGTTATTTGTATATTTATATGTTTATATTTCAGCGGGTTCTCGGTTGGGTGGTGTCTCCGTTAGATTATGCCACGTCATAGAGGTCGTCTATTGTGAGCGTTTTCTGTAGGGTTTGCAAATTTCCGATACTGGAATTTGCTAAGCGACTTCTGTTGCTATTTATGTTAGCTGTGATGACATGTTTTAATATTGTTTTCGTTATTATTTCACATTCTTTAGTTTTGTTGTGATTTGTTTGTATTTGTTAGCCTACTCTTGTCTATAATTTAGTTTCATACAACATTTTTGTTTATACACTGTGGTGTCATGTATTTTGTTTAATTCTATCGCAGATATCGTCACATTTTTTGTGATATTTCATTAATTTCTGCTTTATTTTTAGTTGATTTCTGCGAAAGTTTTTGTATTGTTGCTGATCTTTGTTATTGTTTACATTGTTATTGTTTACATTGTTTGTATTGTTTACATTTTCAATTTTTACATTCTGCATGTGTTTACATAGTCATTGTTTACAGTTATAGTAATTAGTTAATGGGCTATGCTAATGCACTGTTACTACTACACTGATGATAAATGAATGATGAATAGTGTCGTGCACTATTGAATGAGAAGTGCACTTATGATCAAGATTTGAGTGCTGATATTTCATATACAAGTTCTTTGATTGGAGACTTGTTTCCCACAGAGACTGGGATAATATAATGTGATGTGAATATACAAGTGCTTAATTAAGACTTGTTACACTTAGGTTTGAAATAAATTAGTTAATTATTTCAGGTTTTGGACTCATATGTTAGACAACATGTCTACATTTGAGCACTTTATTGAGCAGGGTAAATTGCTTGGGAAGACTGGTGATAAGTTAGAAGAATTTGCAACTGCTCGATATGATAAAGCAATGGAAGCTGAACAAAAGAAACTGCATATGGAAGCTGAACAAAAGAAACTGCAGATGCAGGTGGATGAAAAGAGATTCCAAATGGAAATGGAAAAACAAAAAAGGGAATCAGAAGCTGAGGAAAGAAAGCTACAGCTAGAGGCTGAGAATAAAAGACTTGAAAAAGAAGCTGAGAATAAAAGACTTGAAAAAGAAGCTGAAAATAAAAGACTTGAAAAAGAAGCTGAAAATAAAAGACTTGAAAAAGAAGCTGAAAATGAAAGACTTCAAATGCAGGCTCAAGCTGAAGAAAGGAAGTTACAAAGAGAGTCTGATGAGAGGAAAGCAAAAATGGAACATGAAGAAAAACTCTTAGCTTTAGAGTTGGAGAAATTGAAATTGACGAGCATGAGTAATGGTAATGATTAAAACAAGGGTTCATCTTCTGGGAAGGCTAATAATGATACTTTTAAGATTAAGTTACCAACATTTAGTCCTTCCAGTGATGACATAATGTTCTATCTGGACAGATTTGAACAAGCATGTACAGCTCATAACATAGACAAAGCAAAATATGTTTATCAGTTATCAGGGATACTGACAGGTAAAGCTCTAAGTATATTAAATATGGTGGATGAACCTGACAAGAGCAATTATGAGGTTGTCAGGGCCGCTTTGTTAAAGAAATATCAGCTTAACGAAGACGGCTATCGTCTACAATTTAAAAACATGTTACCTGAAAATGGAGTTGAATTCTCCGAGTTTATTGCAAGAATACGCATTACTTTCTCACGATGGGTTGAACTATCTAAGACGGAAAAAACTTATGAAGGACTTATGGACTTAATACTTAGAGACAAAGTCATGTCGTCTGTCAATGAGTCTTTCCTTGCTTTCCTTCATGAACGTAAACCTAAAACAATAAAAGAAATGGAAGATTTCTGTTGCCAATACGTAACTGCGCACCCACACATAACCATGGGTAACTCTAAGGTGAAAGAAGGTTTACCAGTTGCTTCGGCAGCTCCGTGTGGTCAAAACTTTGCTCGTAGATCCCAACAAAATTTTGATAGAAAGGGCAGCGGTAATTTCTGTCAAAATCATGGAAACCAATTTCATGGTGATTCTTCTTCGAAGAATTGGAGACAACCTGATAGTGGTCGTTACTATCACCCTAATAATTATAAGCATTTCAAAAGAGGATATGGTAATAGAGGTTATTCCTGCCGAAGACCTCAGAACCAAACAAATAGATGTTCGCATCAATGTGAACATGATAGTAATCGTGGAAACTGGAATTCGAACCAGTATAACAATTACAATAGAGACAATAATAACTGCAGAGATAATAATAACTCTGATAACTTCAGAGGTAATAATAGTCGGGGTAGATCTCAACACAAAAAAAAAAAGAGATATCAGCAGGCTAATGCTGTACAACAGGAAACTGAGGGAGCCTGTAATCATGTTGTTGATAGTAAAAACTTTGACGTTGTCACTAGTTCTGCTTTTGACTTTGAGAGAGCAAACAAATGCCCCCAATGCAGTACTTTATTCGAACCGGGTACCATAACTACTTTGAGTTGTGGTCACCCACTTCCCGCTCTTCCTGCTGCTGTTGCGCATGACGGGAGGGGTTCTTTAATTCTACATAAGGGTCTTGTTAATGGTACTCCGGTCTCACTACTTTTCGATTCCGGATGCACCACTATTGGTGTTAGACAATCGCTTGTAGATCCATCTTGTGCTACAGGAAGGGTTATTAAATGTGTCACATTTGGCGGCACTCTAGAAAAATATCCTACTGCTGTAATTCGCATTGCCACTCCTTTCTTTACTGGAGATGTGCATGCTTGTCTCTTACCTAATCCTATTGCGGACCTTATTATTGGTCGTATTCACGGAGTTAGGGAGTGTACCCCACAGCAGATTGCTGCTTGGG
Source organism: Oreohelix idahoensis (assembly GCA_024509875.1). Lineage (NCBI taxonomy): Eukaryota > Metazoa > Mollusca > Gastropoda > Stylommatophora > Oreohelicidae > Oreohelix > Oreohelix idahoensis. The sequence goes on along the minus strand of JAMPIV010002272.1, from coordinate 222,086 downwards.
AAGATAATAACATGCAAGCTACAAATGCAGTAGTTACAAGAGCACAAGCTCTACAAACACCCGAAACTTCACTGAATAGTGATAATGAAGTTGATAGCCAAGATAGTCACTTAGTAATTACTCGTGACTCTTTCATAAAATTGCAAGAAGAAGATCCTTCTTTAAAAAAATTCTTCGTTCTTGCGAAGAAAGGTGATCCGAATCAGGATACAAATAGAAAATCATGGATTGCAATGAGAAACGGCGTACTTGTACGTATGGTACAAGATTCGACTACGTCGGCACATTCGCAAATTCTTGTTCCCAAGAGCATGAGAGTCCAAATATTACAACATGCTCATGACTCGCAATGTGCTGGACATATGGGTTTTGCCCGTACGAAGTCGAGAGTCCTTGCGGCTTTCTTTTGGCCTTTTGTCAATAAGGACATTCGTATTTACTGCCGATCATGCAAGGTATGTCAGGAGGTCAAATCTAGAGGACCACGACATGCTGCGCCTATCCAGGCTGCTGACATTCCTATTCGGCCGTTTCAGAAAATGGCCATAGATATTATTGGCCCTTTTAAGGTCAAGTCGGCCAGAGGACATCAGTTTATCCTTACATGTGTCGATATGTGCACACGTTGGCCAGAGGCTATTCCTCTTAAGAGCATATCTACTACAGATATCGCAGATGCTCTTTGGTTGATATTTTCTCGCTTGGGGTTCCCCAGAGAAATATTGTCAGACCATGGCACTCAACTCATATCTGACACTATGTCACAGGTAATGTCTACCTTACATATTGAACGATCTCTCAGTAGTATCTACCATCCTATGTCTAATGGGTTAGTTGAGCGTCTGAATAGAACGCTCAAGACTTTGCTTGGTAAGATAACTGAAGATCATCCTCAAGATTGGGACAGGGTTTTACCCGCGGCTCTCTTTGCCTATAGAGAAGTCCCTAATGAACACACAGGATTTTCTCCCTTCGAACTTGTCTTTGGCGCGCGTCCACGCGGCCCTATGTCTTTATTACACGATCTCATCACTGCCGATGATATTAGCGATGAAACTCAATCCTCATATGAGTATGTCATTGCTCTTAGACAAAAGATCATTGAGGCATGTAAGCTAGCAACTGCTTCATCAGAAATTGCTAAAGAGAAGGCAAGGCAGTTTGCTAACAAGAATAGATGTCTACGACAACTTTGTCCAGGTGACAAAGCATTCGTCCTACTCCCCAGTAGGGAAAATAGACTTCTTATTGCATGGAAAGGTCCGTATGCAATAGTCTCTCGGATTTCCGATGTTGACTATGTGGTCGATATTGATGGAAAGCATAAAACTTTCCACATAAACATGCTTTCGGAATTTCACGAACGTCCGGACTATTTGCTGCCTATTTTCCAGGCAACGGATGATGCTCCTGCACCTCACGGTCATTATTCATCCCTGTCTGTCATTCAGGATGAGGAAGCTACCTTCTCTGATGTCAACCTTCCCCTTCCAGTGGTTCCATTACATTCCACGGAATCTTGGAAAAACGTTTCTGTTTCTCCTAATCTTTCTGGTGACGAACATCGACGAGACTTGTCGATGTTACAAACATTTCAGGATGTTCTCACTGACATTCCTGGACACACAGATGTCATAGAACATGACATAATTCTTACCGACAATAATCCAATTAGGGTTAGGCCGTATCCTATTCCTATACACTTTCAGTCGCAAGTGGAAAAGGAATTGGATGAAATGATTCAATTAAATATAATTGAACCATCGACTTCACCATATTCTTCTTCCATGGTTATTGTCCGGAAGAAGGATAAGAACATACGAATTTGCGTTGATTATCGCAAATTGAATCAGGTCACAAAGTTCGACGCTGAACCGATGCCTTTGTTAGAAGATCTACTGATTAGACTTTCTAATTCTAGATTCTTCACTAAACTTGACTTGTCTAAAGGTTATTGGCAAGTGCCTTTAGCAGAGCATGCCAAACCTCTTACTGCTTTTTCTACACCTAGGGGTCTATTTCAATGGAATGTTATGCCTTTTGGTCTCATGAACGCCCCTGCCACTTTCGTTCGCATGATGCGTCGAATTCTGTCACATCGTTCGGATGTCATCGCATACTTAGATGACATCTGTCTCTTCAGTGATACCTGGGAAGATCACTATTTAGGGTTATATGACTTACTGTCCACTCTACGTGAGAATAATTTGACAGCAAAACCTTCTAAAGCTTTTGTTGGTTTTGGTGAAATCTCTTTCCTGGGTCATCGTGTTGGTCATGGTCTCTTGAAGACAGAAGACCACAATACTTCCAAAATACTGAACATCTCTGTTCCTAAAACGAAGAAACAAGTTAGGAGTCTCTTAGGTTTAATTCAATTTTATGGGAGATTTATTCCAAATTTATCTTCGATCATGGCACCTCTCTCAATATTGTTGAAGAAAGGTTCGCCTAATCTGGTCCGTTGGTCTGAAGAATGCCAATCTTCACTAGACCAAATCAAGAATATATTTTCTTCTCCTCCCATCTTAAGATTACCTACTCTTGATAGGACTTTTGTTCTTCGGAGTGATGCTTCATCCACTGGGATTGGAGCAGCACTGATGCAAGAATATGCAAATACTCTGCATCCTGTTATGTACATTTCTAGAAAACTAAATGCGGCAGAGAGGAACTACTCGGTTATAGACCGTGAGTTGTTAGCGATGGTTTGGTCAATTCTAAAGCTACAAAGATTCCTCCTGGGCGCACATTTCATTCTAGAGACTGATCAGAAAGCTCTTACAGCTATTCAGACTAAGAATTTGAAGAGTTCGAGATCCACTCGATATGCTATAGCTCTTCAACCTTTTCACTTCACGGTACGAGCTATCCGTGGTGCGGATAATGTGATGGCTGACATTTTGTCTAGATGCCCACATGACTCCAACTAATACTTCTGTCCTATATTTCTATATATTACAGAGTCATAACACACCTATATTTCTACAATAGATTAGCACATCTGTACTTACTCTATATGTACACACTATCGTGCTTTGTTGTCATCTTCTTCTGTTCGTTTTTTAAGATGATAGAGGAGGACTGAGTAGTTAATATAAGGGCCGTTAGTTTACTAAACAGCCACAATTATTAATAATGTATTGTACCTTATGAAGCATATTAGTTATTAATTAGCATTATATTGCTTGTACTTTCTCAGAATGTCATTGTTGAGCTGAGGACTTACCTTACGAGTTCTAGATTGTGTACTTACCCTCGGAATACCAGAGCATATGTCCTGGATCGTCATGTAGTTTAACTTACTATGTACTTATGTCATTACATGTCAAAGAATGTACTATTTAAATTTTCCTATCAGATTTGTACATCCATTTTTAAAGACAATATTAGAGTATGCTGTTTAATGATGATTATAGTAACTTGCATACGTATATTGTGTTTACATGCTAACGTGATGTGTGTTGGTGACACCTCCCCGATGTGAATATTTTTTGAGACATATTTATTTTTCTGTTGAGGTATATCCTCACCAGACACTCTATAATTAGCCTATTGTTTGGCAATTTAATTAATTATCAGCGCATAATTCGTGCGTTTTGAGCCGCTTATCGCTTGCTCTTTGATATTAAAAAAAAAATATGTTCCACATTTTTTTTTTATCGGGAGGAGGTGGTGATATGTTGCGTGATAAATTCTCGCAACATCGTTTTATTTCAATATCTGTTTTATAACGCAAGGGCAACAACTGCTTGAAATCTATAGTCACTTTTCTCGGTAAGCATTTGTCTTCTCGCGTTAGTATCGAATGCAGTTAACTTTTGAGCTGTGGTCATTTTTGCGCTGGACTGCGCATGACTTGTCTTGTTGTTTGGTCGATCGGTTTCCGCCCACCACTAGTGGGAGTGAGCGATTTGGAATGGCGAAAGAGATGCCTCGTTGAAGAGGGGATCTCCGCTTTTTTTTTGTTCTGTCAGGGATGTGTAGTCCTCTTTGGATATTTCGTTTAGTCGAGATAATACCTCTAGTGTTTTCCCGACATGTGGGAGGCGTGATATTTCTGTGTATTTCATGAAAGCAAGGTAAATTGACTTTTTCATTAACTCTATCGATTTTGGGTCGTGAGCGATTTCGATTCATAGCCTGTCTCCGAAAGTCGTCGTCACGAGATGTTCTTTCCCAGCTCACATGTCGCTGCATTGTACTGCATCGGTTGATGCAGGTTCCAAGGACCATTACTTGCTACTTTGTTAAATGAACTAGGTTTAGAAAACCTTTATTATCTAGAGGATATTCTTGAGGACATTATTTATACTTCGGCAGACGTGTCTGTCTTGCTGAAGTCAAACTAAGGAGAGTGAACTGATCTCATACATCTGGTTATCTCCTGGCTGTTATAGAAAAGGATGGAGTTGTTCACCTGACTACATTTACAGCACTTTGAAATATAACATGCATCTGACTCATCATTGTAATGCTGTCTACCGTTTATTGCTGTATTGAATGTTGCTGTGATAATGACTGTTTGATGTGCCTACACATTTGCGTAACCATTTTGTCACTGTGGCGTCCACAATAAATAATGAAGAAAAACGTCAACGGCTGTTTCAAGACTCATTGACTTTATACGTCGTGAGTTTACTGACGTCCTATGTGGATTGCCCTGTTATTGTTGCATGAACATTGTTTTGACTGAACACATCTACACACTACACAAAACCAGACATGCGGATGCCATCCATCATCATATGGCATCACGCATCAATCACCGACAGAGTGGTTACCTTCAATATCATCGACAGAGTGGTTACCTACAATATCACCGACAGAGCAGTTACCTACAATATCACCGACAGAGTGGTTACCTACAATATCACCGACAGAGTGGTTACCTACAATATCACAGACAGAGCGGTTACCTACAATATCACCGACAGAGTGGTTGCCTACAATATCACCGACAGAGTGGTTACCTTCAATATCATCGACAGAGTGGTTACCTACAATATCACCGACAGAGCAGTTACCTACAATATCACCGACAGAGTGGTTACCTACAATATCACCGACAGAGTGGTTACCTACAATATCACCGACAGAGCGGTTACCTACAATATCACCGACAAAGTAGTTACCTACAATCTCACCGACAGAGCGGTTACCTACAATATCACCGACAGAGTGGTTACCTACAATATCACCGACCGACAGAGCGGTTACCTACAATATCACAGACAGAGCAGCTACCTGCAATATCACTGACAGATTGGTTACCTACAATATCACCGACAGAGTGGTTACCTACAATATCATCGACAGAGTGGTTACCTACAATATCACCGACAGAGCGGTTACCTACAATATCACCGACAGAGCAGTTACTGTCGTGAAATATTCTAATCCACATATATAAATTATCAGGTAAATATAAAGCCTAACAAATAAATTCTAATAAAGAAAAGAGCAATGGTAAAATAACAGTGCTGTCACAAAGAATGTACTCGAAATCCCCCTTTGTTTTATGCTTCGTCTGCAAATTGTAACGTTTCCACGTTAAATATAAGCCACTGCATAAATACAAGCGTTTCCACAACACATTAAAACGGGTATTGCATTTCTAAGAAAAACATTGAGAGGCAGACTGCGTAATGACCTAAATTAATCCTAACATTAATTATATTACGTTACCAAAACGAACGAACAGATGGACTAAAGGATAGAAAGAAGGGAGGGCTGGAAATCAGGAACGCATGCAAAATTGAACACGCGTCTCGCTATTAATGCCACCCCAACAAGCGTAACGCGATACACAATTACTACTATCACGCGTGTAAGGCCACATGCACTAACTTTTTTTCGGACGGACAGTGATAAAAACACTAACCTTCCCAGAGTTAGGTTTTTAAATCCTGAAAAACTCTTATTAGGAAAGATGACAATAGATGGGTTTACGTTTGAAAACATTACAGTACCCAGACAGCACATCTTCGAAACAGGAGGTAGAAGAAATTGCATATTTTGAACGCAGCCACGTAGCTCTTTTAAATTTGTATATTTGGGTTCCTTAGGGCTTGCTGACAAAGAATATGTAAAACGTTACGCAAATAGTCTAGGAATTAACAAGTTATAGCCAAAATAAAATGATGGTGCTGTCAGACAACACCCAAAATCAGAATCGCTCAGTGGTAGATTTTTTAAACCACCATTGTACGGGAAATGGGCCACAAGTTACATTTGAACTGATTGGCTGGAATGATATGTAAGGCTACACACGATTAGTCGGACTATAAATGCTATCCTTTGTTGTTAGGGGAGACGTAGGAAGGTAAAATTTTTTCAAACACTTGTCGAAACGTGGCTCCATTGGCCAGACTCGCTGATATAATCACTTAGGAGCGTTAGTTCGAGACCACTAGTTCAAATAAGCTTGATAAAGCAACAGTGCGTTGAAGCCAGCTCATATTTTTTGCTAAATAAAAGCCTGGAACATAAGCAGATGGGAATTTGTGCCAGTATTTGTGCCAGAATTCATTGCTAGTCAACGTATCTGTGTAATTTCCATGAATTGTGGGTAGGTTTTGAAATATTCAATAATCTTTTAATGAAAATTGAATGTAAAATTGAATTGTTAATTTATGCCTGTATATATGTGTAGTTCAGTAGCAAACATGATGGAAAAGCCTATAAATGCTCCATGGCCTAACAGAAGGTGTCGGAGAAAGTAAAAACGGCATGGAATGGCCAAAACAGTACACTGACACCTAGAATGAATAAAATCCTCTAAAATTGCAGTAGGCGTAGGTAACCATATATGGTAGGGAAATCCTGTATCAAGTAGTTCAGATGAAGCTGACATTTCAGCTCTAACGATCTTTATTTTTTTTAAATTATTCTCCTAACGTCTTCCGATAGACTTACCGTTGAAGTCCACTAATCTGTCACAAAATTGATTGTGATTCCTGGTTCCCTTTGTATTTGAATCAGGACACATATTCATTCATGACAGCAATGAATACATATTGTTATTTGAAAAGTTATCAGTGACTCCTTTAAGATATCCTTGTAGAGTGTTTTATGTATGTGAGTGTCACAGTGTTGTCAAGTGTAGTGGAATAAATTAAATTGTTTATCTGTCTGTTGTTGTTTTGACTTACACTTCATCATACACATACCCTAGACATATAACGTAGTCATCACACTATTCCAGAATAATTCTGACTGAGGTATACATATGTGGCAGCAAGTAAGGTTATATATAATACACTACTCTTATTAGATATATATATACCTTCACAGCTGATCTCAGTCAGTACACTAAGTCCCCTATAAATATTTATAACATCCCACTTCACCACATCACCATTTCTTTTCTTACTAGCAATAGATTGGGTTATGAAAACATCGACATCACTCAATAGAAATGGAATCCAGTGGAATCTGACTAAACAGCGTGATGATCTGGATTTTGCAGATGACTTGGCTCTTCTGTCCCATAACCATAATCAGATGCAAGAGAAAATGAAAATTCTCGATGAGAGGGCACAACAAGGGGGCCTGAAAATACACAGGGAAAAGACAAAGATTATGAGGATAAATGCAAGAAATGATAACAAGGTTGAACTTGAAGAAAAGATATACTCCTTCGGGAGCTAAAGGGTATTGATTGATTGATGTTGAATAGGAATTCTGAATTCTAGGCTTCACTCTAGCAAGGTCTGGTATCTTGGCAAGCAATCTTCGCAGTTGTTTTTCCAGTGAAATAACACTGAAACGTGTCAGGTTATATCCCCGGTCTCCCACGCATCTGTTTGTTATGGAGTTATATAAACGCTCCAACGATTTTCAAAAATGAGGGTGTGGTACTTTCAAAATATTCCACGTGAAATAAGATGCGTAAAGCAAAAGGCCACGTATTACCATATATGGCAATAAGATATACGATGCCTTGCGTACAGACTCGCGAACATGTCGTTAACCTCATATGACAACGTGTTCCAAAAGTAAAAATTCATTACTTTATCAGAAAGTAATCTCTTATCTGTGTCTGTCCATCAGTTGTCTCCCTGTATTCCAAGTTTGGTGATGCGCGCACCCGTCTTATCTGTGATTAGGCAGATAGCGCTGGGCGATGTACGTGTTAATCTGCAACGGCCAACCTTAGTACAGGGCAATTTTACCAACCTTTCTCTTGTAATATTACCTCTACCTCTCCTTGCAAATGTGAGGTGTTTATCATCCGCAAGGAGTGTCAGATAACAGACAAGACACAATATACTGAAAGTAGTGAAAGAATACTTGAAAATATAAACTATCTGCTACATAGTATAGAAAGAAAGAAAGAAAGTGCGACAATTGAAAGCAGGCAATAAAATCAGTACCACTAATGCACCGATTACTGGCGGAGTGAAACAGAGATCGAGAGGGGTCGCCCTACTCTGTCACAGAAAGTCATAACGCTTCTGTAAGATGGAAAAGCAGCTGGTCCAGATGGAATTCCAGCAGAGGCCATCAAAACAGATTTTGATTCCTCTACAGAGATATTATACAAACTGCTTGGCAAAGTCTGAGAGAGAGAGAGAGGAAATACCAGCAGAATGGAAGGAAGGTTATCTGGTCAAGTTGTCTAAGCAGGGAAATTGACAAGATTGCACAAATTATAGAGGAATAATGTTACTATCAGTGCCAGGAAAAGTATTAAACAGAATCATCCTTGAGAGATTTAAAGAGTCCATAGACAAGCAACTGAGAGATGAACAAGCAGGTTTTCGACAAAACAATTCATGTACAGACCAAATAGGCACATTGAGAATAATAGTTGAACAAAGTCTGGAATGGAATTCACCGCTATACATCGGATTCGTGGACTATGAAAAGGTATTTGTCAGTGTAGACAGAGAATCGCTTTGGAAATTGATGAGTCATTATGGAGTTCCCATGAAGATCATTAACTTAATAAGGAAGACCTATGAAGACATGACATGCAGAGTTCTTCATGAAGGACAACTTACAGAACCGTTTAGGTATAGAACGGGAGTGAGACAGGGATGCCTCTTGTCTCCATTTCTTTTCTCACTAGCCATAGATTGAGTTATGAAAACATCGACACTACACAACAGAAATGGAATCCAGTGGAATCTGACTAAACAGCTTGATGATCTGGATTTTGCAGATGACTTGGCTCTTCTGTCCCATAACCATAATCAGATGCAAGAGAAAATGAAAATTCTCGATGAGAGGTCACAACAAGTGGGCCTGAAAATACACAATGAAAAGACAAAGATTATGAGAATGAATGCAAGACAAAATAACAAGGTTGAGCTTGAAGAAAGACCACTAAAGATGTAGAATCATACACATATGTTGGCAGTAAAACAGGCAAAGTTGGAGGGACAGACAATGATATCAAAATAAGAATACAAAAAGCAAGAGGAGCTTTTATTGCATTAGGAAACATATGGAGAACAAGAGAAATCAAGTCCAACACGAAAATAAGAATCTTCAACTCAAATGTCAAGTCAGTCCTAGTGTATGGCTCTGAGACATGGAGAGCAACAAAAACAACAACCAAAAAGCTACAGACTTTTATAAACGGGTGCTTGCGTAGAATAGAAGGACTGAAATGGTATGACAAAGTCACAAATGTGGAATTGATGACAAGAACCAGACAAGTGCCAGTGGACCAAGAGTTGAGAAGAAGACGCTGGCGATGGATAGGACACACATTGAGGATACCTGTTGATAGCATTACAATGCAGTCCTTGTTCTAGAATCCACAGGGAAAGAGAGGCAGAGGTAGACCAAAAACACATGGAGAACTGTATACAGAGGTACAAATGATGAGGAAAACATGGAAAGAACTTGAGCGGATGGCACAGGACAGGAAGACTTGGCATTTGTTTGTTCAAGGTCTATGCTCGTTGGGGAGCTAAAGGGTATTGATTGAATATGTTTATATTTTTTCCCTATTTTTCTCAAAAAGAGCACCGAAAGCCCATCTATAATTTGACATGACATTATTTTAAATTACTTTTCCTAATTTTTTTAAAAACATGCGTGTATTATGTTTGTGTAAAAGACTTAAGAGAACATGACGTGTGGAAATTACAGTGTGATCCAACCAGCGTGGTGGAGCTGGAGTCGAGAATCGGAATCCGTCGTTTTTTTTTAGTGGATTCGGTGTCGTAGTCGATAAAAAATGTACCGACTCCGAATTTTACGAGACTTAAGCCAAGGCACATCCACGTTTGATTCATGCAAAAATAAAAGGGGCTTAAAAAATTGAAATAACATTTCAAACTAGTTGTTTGTGAATAACTTCGTTCTTTTAAGCAACGGAAGTAATAGGTACCGTGTTAAGGTTTTAGAATAATGAGTTAAAAACAAACAAAAAAGTCTTCTGCTGTATAAATTAGAAGGGACAAGCGTTCTGCAAATCCCGTTGTATTTTTACATTATCTAGTTTAGTAATTTGACCGTACTTCTAAATTGATCACTCAAAATACAATACCCTGCTACTTGAATGTCAAAATGCTGCTTTGACTGTCATAGCGTTTACCACCCACTCAAGTCAATGTAGAAAGATTGTTTTTTACTCGTGATGAAGGAGCTCAATACGCTGTTTTATTTATTTATTTAATAACGAATAATATAGACATATAAGAAAACGATCAGTTTAATACAGTATAAGGAAATTTTCTGTTTCATTTTCCCAGTTCCTATAAAATGTTATTATTATTATTTTTTTAAATAAATTCAGTCACCTCCCACTAATGGGGGGGGGGGGGGGGGGGGGGGGGGGGCTAGTTGCAGCCACACCTTTCGCACCGCTTAAGAACCGCCGCTGCATATACCCATCGTCGAGTTATTGGTATAATTAAACTCACTTTTTAATTTTTTCGCTCGCACGCAGCTCTAGGCGTACATAGAGATTTCTGTGTTAAGCTTGCAGTCTCTGAAATCACGTGCGAGCACAGACATAGACAGAATCATTCATAAACAAAATGGTCACTTTGTTTAGCCTGTGAAACTGACAGCTCTTTGTCGTTAAACACGGAAACAACGAATTCGTTGTTGTTATTCTCGTTCAGCTTTATCGTCGTCGTCGTAATCAGCTTCCACATTATCATATCATTCACACAAAGCAATTTGTGGCCATCTTCCATTTTGATTTGCTGCTTTTGCTGTTTTATGTTGCTGTTGATATATTAAAATTTAATTGCTGCTTCATCGTAAGGATGGTGTGGTATGGTGTATATTGGGGCAACTACAACAGTAGTTTTCGCCGGAAATAGCCTATGAAATATTATGAAGAAGGTCTCCACAAATTGGCTCGTTAAGAAAGAATAAAGACCTATTCGAGATAAGGACAAGAAGAAGAGAATGCGAATGCTTTCCACTGGACAGTGTTTTCTAGTGAATTATGAAGAGTTATGTTTCCCCACGACCTTAGCTTCTGCCCTTAGATCCCGTAACAGAAAGAGCTCCCAACCTCATCTGAATGTAGAAATTTACCTATATGTAAATATTTAACACCGACAGCACGAGTGATACATTAACGAACTAGCTAATGATCAAACGAATATTGGGTTTATTAATTAAATATCTACACATATAGGGTCAGTAGTAATTAGAATGTGATGAAGGTAAACGACGATTCACACAAAAACGCACAGATGAGATATTAATATTGTAGTTAGTTAAATAGAAGAATGAACCTATGTGAAACGAAATGATGATGTAATATGATACTTGTTACCAAAACGATGAGTAATCTACACAGTCCATGTGTCTCTAAATGCTTCATCCGGGTAGGATGATTCATATGTATGCATAGAATATCCATGGTAGTTATAAGTTATGTTGAGTGGGTTATCTCTAAGACGAGGACGTTCTGATGAGAACTTTTGTGGTACTGAGAACGTTGACGATATACAGTCCTTTAATGTTTGACAATATCTCTGTAGCGTTGATAAAAAGTTGACAGTTGTCGTATGAAAAATGTCTGTTGTCTAATCTCCGAAGGGTACTGGCCAGACTGGAGATCGTCACGGAATGATCTTGGTATGTAGACTCATCAACTTGAGTATGTACGCTGGATTCTTAAGATACACTTTGGAGTAAGCTGCACTTGATATCTGTATATCCGACTCAACTTGTGACTATGGAATCTGCTTCATAAAATGCGCTTAGGAGTGCGTGTGTGACGATATGGTTGTGCGATCTCAAGTCCACTCCGGCAGGATTGCACTACATTCCCGTGAGAGTGATATTTTCTTATTTTTCTCTCCCTTGTCATTATTATTTGGCATTTTATATGGCCTTTCATTCATTATTTTACTCTCTATGCTGAATCTATTAGGGGAAAGTCTCTAACACTCCATTCTCCTACGGAAGTATTTGCTATGGGACTGTCTTTATCTTGTTTACCACTCCTCAGACTTATTTAAGTTCCGTCAGGTGAACTGGGATATTATCGTTACAATACATTATCACCGGGCAGCGAGCGAGATTCTTATCATGAAAAGACGGTTTCGCCCGATCAACATCTATAGAAGCCAATATTGTCTGTCTGAGATAGCCGTTTGAGGTGGGCAGATTACACAGCTGGTAGATGCGATTATCGTTTCACGGGACCATCCATGTGTGTGATTATCACGACAATCTGTCTGGAGAGACAATATTGTCGATAGGTAGCATCTGGACATCAAATGAGTTCACAGATGGTGTGTATGAGTTGTGCACAAGATACCGGCGGAAGTCTGACGCAACGATATGAAGAGGTCACTCGTGGATATTAAATTTAATATTTTGAAACACGTGGGGGTATTTTGTTAATTTGAAGTACCCTTACCACGTAGTGCTGAACGAGATTCGATTGAATTGGTTGATTTGAGAGGCCGGAATATACAATGCATCTCATTGGAAAATTAGAAATTATACAACTATAAGAAACATGATCTAATTTCCAGACCTAAGTGATTTCGAAGCATCTAACACAGAGCGGTGTCCAGTTTTAATCGTGCAAGGAGATTGTGTATTCCCAAAATTTTGGGGTAAGTGTAAACAATTTATTTACTAATGTACATTTTACAGGTTTCGTGCTAAGTGGTTATATATATGAGGCTGGCAACCTCAACATATGAAACAGTTTATGCATGAACCACTACTGCAAGAGCTGGTGATTGTTTCTGACTAGTCGTGTGGTGTCACGTAGGTCTTATGTTCATTAAATTGCCTAGATCTTCTTCCTATTCTCAGCTAAATTTGCTCACAAAATCTTGTCACATAATGCTCCAACGTATCTGTGGCCACTTTTCAAATTCAATGAAAAACGTAGTCAGCGCTTAAACCAGTTAGATTTACCCAAGCCGAGGCTAGATTTGTACAAGAAAAGCTTGGCTTACTCAGCTGCTCATCTTTGGAACAATCTTCCACATGACCTGAAAAACATGCACAGTCCCTACTCATATAATCGTAGACTGTTCAAATACATTATGAGTGCGGATTATATGCCGCCCTAAGGGATTATGTTTCGAATTATTATTATCTAATACACTGTATGGAGGGTCTGATGATCTAGTTTTTCATTTTAATATACCTTACTTCTTAATTGTAATCAGATACTGTAATGTATGCTTTTATACTACTTATAATGTTGCATCGCCTCTGAACTAATACCTTAAGTATGCTGGAGAATGTCTGGATACCTAGCAATAAAAGATGAGTAAGAGGAAGGGATAAATGCAAGACGGGCCTATATGCATGATTCTCATCTTTCAGTCAATACCCTTTACCTCCCTAAGGAGCATAGGTCATAAAACTGGATCTCGTGTAGTGGAGGCGTCAACAATTCACTCCCTGTGGCAGTATCTGCTTGGGACTCAAAGTTGCTCACCTGTGGGAACATTTTCCGCATGCGCTGACAACACATGAAGTCCCAGCTATTTCAGCAGATTTCCAAATTGTCACGAGTTCTTATTATATGCCACCATTATCTGATTACGTTTCTAATTATGTCTTATTTACTGTATGAATTGTTTTGATTGTGTTTGTTAGTTTCTTTTTTTTTTTTTTTTTTTTTTTTAAAGTATTAATTTTTGTTAATCTATTTTAATTAATAATTTTTTCCCCCCTTAAATTTGATTATGTCTGGATGTTACAAATGTATGTTATTATTTTACCTCGATAATTTTGTACGCTTAAATAATGCTAAAAATACATGTGCTATTGAAAGGATACGGTATGTAAGATGACAGAGAGAAGAAGGGCAGAATGTAAGACAGGCCTGCGTGCCCAATTCTTAATCCTTTGAAAATATAGTTTGTTCGTTCGTTCGTTCGTTCGTTCGTTCGTTCGTTATCTATCTATCTATCTATCTATCTATCTATCTATCTATCTATCTATCTATCTATCTATCTATCTATCTATCTATCTATCTATCTATCTATCTATCTATCTATCTATCTGTCTGTCTGTCTGTCTGTCTGTCTGTCTGTCTGTCTATCTATTTATCTATCTATCTATCTATCTATCTATCTATCTATCTATCTATCTATCTATCTATCTATCTATCTATCTATCTATCTATCTATCTATCTATCTATCTATCTATCTATCTATCTATCTATCTATCTATCTATCTTTATTTATTTTAAAAACATACTTTAATTATGATGATTATTGCAAATGTTTGATGTTATATTACTTTTATAATGATAAATGCCTTAATAATGCTTAAAGTAAATGTGAGGATGAAAGGATACAGTATACATGATGAGAGAGAGAGGAAGGGCAGAATGTCAGACGGGCCTGCGTGCCCAATTCTTAACCCTTTGAAAATAAAGTTCGTTCGTTCGTTCGTTCGTTCGTTCACCGGATCCTTTTATTTTATTATCACTCTTTACTTTTTTGCCTGTATTTTTCGCATTCGTTGCGAAAAATATATTTCTTTCCCATCATCGTTTTCTTTCTCATACTGACTAGCATTCTATTACATAGATATCAGGCAGACGAGAAGTGTTATAATGCATTCCGTCAGACCGGAGAGCCGACAGCTGTCTGCAGTTTCCCCGGGGACAGTGTTTTCTACGGCTGAGTTCTGGACCGGTAGTGTGAAAATTCACCCCATCGGTCATGGCAGGCAGACAGAGGGTCTGCAATTTTTCAGTAACCGCGAGCGTTTCGTCACATAGCTCCGGCGAAGCGTGAAAATCGCCCATGCCTGGTAGACGGTTGTCTGAGATTTGCAACTGTCACGCGCATTTCTCGGTCACTGATGGCTGTTACGACATGAGGGAAGCTGACGTAGGGTGTTAGAGAAGGGGAGAGACGGGCGCTGTTTCGTGGTTTCGAAACAGTGGGATTCTTTGTCCGTTTCATAGATATTAACCCTAGTTTGAAACTTTATTGCATTTCACTCAGTAACTTCGCAGTAAGACAGAACTAGCCTTCGTTCGATTTCTAAATAATCTCTGTTAATAGAGATGGCCTTTAGTTTGGTCGAAGTAGAAAGTTCTTAGTATTCTGTGTTTGAGGTAAATATCATATAGATATCTAGTATTTTGGAAAGTGGTTAAAGCGTTAAATCGCTCATTTCATTTTAACTAGTTTCTTTTGAACAGAGTGCTTAATTTATAGTTTGTTATATTCTCTAAGTCGACGAGTTACAGTGGAAATACATAATAAATTATATCTTTAGCTTACTAAACTAGTAGCTATAAGGAATTTAATTTAACTGTTAAATACTCAGTCGAAACTGTTTTAATAACTAACTTATAAATGCTAGATGCGACATCAGTGAATATTGACGGAATACGTAGATATTCCTAATTCCTGATGATTGATTTTTATATAACTTTCTTTACGGGAAGTTTTAATTATAAGTCAAGCGGTCGGCTTGCTATTTAAAATGTAAGTTATATTGAGTACATATATGTAAATTATTTGATATGTGTTCTTTCTTTTATATAGTGAAACGGTGGTACCCAACTTGCCAGCGTTTAGTAAAGAGACATATTTGTGTGAAGCATAGACAGTTCCTATCTTTAACCACGTGGGTTTTTTTGTTTCAAGTAACACTGATCTGACAGCGCTTATGCCATCAGAGAGAGACAGTAATAGCAATCCCACTAACGGTTTCTAAGGACTAGAAATATATATTGGGTTTTTTGAGCCAGTTCATATTGCTCCACAAATTTAAATGTACATGCTGCCTGGCGGCGAGAATATTACAAGAATAACATTAACATTCCGACAGAGATTGTGACTAGTATTGTGGTGACCAAATATAGTACCTGCCTGATAGAAGACACCGATCTGACATTCATTAAATCCTAGAATCCAAAGCTAATGACATTGTGCTCTGCTAACTTTCGTGCCTGGACAAATTTTATGTGACTAATCAGACATTCGGAAAAAATTAGAACACCCAAGGAATCGGTTCCCTGAGACAGAGAGTTCAGTACGTCTTTTGGAACTGGGGGTTTCTTGGTCGCTGACTGCATTTTTCGGGTCTGTGTGAAGGTCCTAGAATTATTATGTTCCCAGAGGCAGCGAGCAAAGTTGTGAGTATATATGGGTGAGAAAGGCCATGGCTGAATGAATGAGAGTACACAGGTCAGAGTGTTATTTTACCGGTGTATTATTGTCACCCAGTTTCTATCTTAAATTTTTTTTAATCTGCAGAATTTGTTACAAATGCTAGAGTTTCTTTTTTCTTAGGCTAAATCAGATTTATCCAACTCTGTTCATACATTTACGAGAAAGAAAGAAACCTCTTAGACTCAACCCTATGTATCTATAACTCTTTGGGCCATCATCTGTTCTCTTAACGGGGCTGTGGGCTAAACCTAGAGTAAGATTCTAACGGGTTATCATCCTTGTAGCATTTTCTTGAATTTTATAACTATTTGTATATGTTTCTCCTTGATGTATTTCTTTGGTGTTGTGAGAAGATTTTTTTTGATGATAATAATAAAAATCTCTCTTGAACTAATCAGTGCGTTGGTCAGCTCGTTCTAAAAATATATATATCCATTGTTATAGATTTCCCACGTCTGTGTGTTTAACTGTCGTCACGTGCATGTGCGTGCCCGTGATTAGATAGAAATATATGTAATATATATATATCTGTGTTTAGACTGTCTGACTACTTTAAAACTGTCGTAGAAGATAGGTGAGAGAGAGAGAAGATTTTCTCGCATCTCAAAGACAGCCTCTATCACGATTCTATCATCTCACTCGTGGAAGTCTATTTCATTTTACTACCTCACACTGGGACTCTCACTCATTCCAACCTATTCAGAAGGGACCAACCTAAGTCTTAATACTCCTATCGAAAAATCTACGACAAATGGGTTCTCGTCCGACGGATTTTTGAACTTAGAATAGGAAGACGAGTACGACAAATGTGGTCTCGTCTATCTGGATTTTGAACTTAAGATTCTTTATTCTGAACTAGAGTAAGAGTGTGATGTATTGTGAGTTTTGTATCTTTTAAAATAATTTATCCCCTAGACTAACGATCTGTTTACGGGCGTGCTGACCACACAAACTGATAAGTTTTTTTTCCACAGCATTTTGAATAATATACATTTGAGTTACAGGTGGATTTTGTCGGAATATATGTTATTGTTGATTTGTAATACTAAACGCTGGTAAAGTTTTGTGAGTGTATAACATTCACAAGGGTTCTGAAGCAGGTAGGTGTTTGAGCAAAGCTAAGGAGTGCGTTTCGGAATATTCGTCCAGATTAATTGCCTCCCTCACCCGAACTGTCTTCAGGGGTAAACTTGATAGTGGATTAAAAATTAAGGGGATTTTTTTTTTCTTTCTCCAAAATTTTTGCTTTAATCATTGTGTTTTCCACTGTAGCAACTTATTTTTCAGAAGTAATCTTAACTACCATTTAGTTGGCGTAGTCGAGTTTTGCATTAGGTGCTTTATTGCCGATAATAGCAGCGATAGTTAGATTTTATTTTGGAGGAGGTATCCCAGGGTTAAGGATATCATCTTTCGGATTTTTTGGTATTTTTTTCTCGTAAGTGGTAGGAACCAGGTTATTCTTTTTCCTATTTTCTATCTCCACGTGTATCAGTCACTGACATAATATGGCCGAGAGGGCAAAGCTTAGACCACTCCTCAGGGACGAAGCGAGAGAGGAGGGACTGGACGGAGAAGAGGCGAAAGCTTTTGTCAGGGACGAACTTGAGAGATATGATGCGGAGAGGAAAGAAGAAGAACTAAAGAGGAAAGAAGAAGCAGCGGAGAGGAAAGAAGCGGAAGACCGTCTATTACAGCACAAGAAGATGGATGAGGAAATGGAAATTCGCAGGATGCAGCATGGGGAAAGAGAGAAAGAGAAGGAGAGACAACATGAGTTGGCTCTTAAAGCTCTAGAACTTCAAAGTCGTGGTGCTGCCTCTACCTCCAGCAATGGAGAGTCTTCTCCTCATTCTTCCTTAACTGATCCTTCTAACAGTCAATCTCTTCACCTCACTGCTATGTCTTTTCCGCTAGAATCTTTCCCTTGTCCAAATGAGAAGATTGACACTTGGCTAGAAAAATTTGAGAAAATTGCAACTCTGTACGGTTTAGAGAGGTCGCGTTGGAACATGAAGCTTTCCCAGGCTTTGAAAAGTTCTGCGTATGATGTTTACGCCAAACTGGAGAGCAGCCAACAAGACAACTATGATCTGTTGAAGAAAGCGTTACTGGAGCGCTTTGAAATGAACGCTCGCAAATTTTTGCAACTGATTCGCAAAAGCCGGAAAGAGAATTCTGAAACTTTCAGCAGTTCTCGTCTCGTCTAAAGGGATATTTGACAAAGTGCCTTGAGCTCTCGCAGCTCCCCTCTACCTATGAAGGTCTTGAGGAATTTGTTTTAACGGAACAAATAAAGAACACTTTGTCTGCTGATACCCGGAGATTTCTCGCTGAGCAGGGGGCAGAAAAACTTGAAGACATTTTGGAAAAGTCTGAGCGTTATCACAATGCGCTGGCTGAACTACCGGCCACAAAGCGGAAACCGACAGAGGAGCATTTTCGAAAACATAACCTAGAGCAATCTTCTCAGGCTTCTAACCAAAATAACCACAGAGAAACTGGACCTCAAAACCCCCCTCCTGAAAAATCCAAGTTCTACAAAAACAAGTACCCCAACCACCCCAAACAGTCTGATCAACCCGACCGCCCTACATGGCAGCGCAGCCAGAAAGGACAAGGTGGCAAAGGGAGAACCCCTGAGCACGGGACATATGATCAGACCGAGCACACCGAGCCGAAACGCATCGGATGCTTATTAACAGTCTCGCAAGGCGGAATTATTGACAGTGATTCCCAACCTGTTGGGGATAGACCCTCAACGCGAGGTACTGTTACTTTGAACGGTTCTCAAACTTCTTGCTTATTTGACACGGGGCTTTCTTATGATTGCATTGTTGCCAGAAACCTGGTCAAACCCGGTCAAGAGACAGCAGAGACCGTCCAACTTTGTGGAGTTCGTAAGAGTGATGCACCTACAGCGCTTCCCATCGCATTGGTGGAGATACACTCTGACTTTGTCAGAGGCGTGATCAAAGCGGCTGTTATGGATGATCCCATCTACCCAGTCATACTTGGCGGGAGATACGTGTGTATTGGGAAACCGGAAGAGCCGATTGTGGCAGCAGTAACTACAAGAGGGCAAACCAAGAAGGAACGGGAGCCTGCGCCTAATTTGTTACCCATGGAACTTAAAGAAGCGCAATACAAGGACCCTACTTTGGCACCCTGCTTTAGGAAACTGCCCATGGCTAAGGAACCCAAACAGCACGGGGACATTTTTTCTAAGGATGGCGTACTTTATCGGAGAACGGGCAAGCCTGACCAAGGTTACAACCAGCTCCTAGTACCGAAACAGTACAGAAGCCAAATCCTAGAAATGGGGCACTCTCTTCCCTTCAGCGGACATATGGGACAGAACGCCACAAACCAACGTATAACCACTCATTATTGGTGGCCAGGAGTAAATACTGATATTATCAGATATGTCAAATCCTGTGCCCAGTGCCAACGTGTGCCACCCAAGCAACGGGCACCCCCAGTCTCTTTGGGTGAAATGCCAATAGTGGGAACACCATTCGAACGGGTTGTGATCGACATTTTAGGGCCTTTCGAAAGGACTAAAAGAAGGAACAGGTTCATCCTGCCCTTAGTCGATACATGCACTTTATGGGCAGAAGCTATCCCGCTAACATGCGCAGATGCCAAGCATGTCGCAGAAGCCCTCGTGCAGATTTTCACTCGGTTGGGATTCCCTCAGCAAGTGTTGACGGATAACGGATCTCCATACCGAAACCTGTTGATGGATGAGATCGTTAAGATCTTGAGGACCCAACACATCCACACTAAGCCATATACTCCGGCCGGAAATGGGCTCGTGGAACGTGCTAATGGAAGCCTCAACATGATGCTAAGTAAACTGGCACAAGTGAAACCTGAAGATTGGGATCTTTGTATTCCTGGAGCTTTATTTGGCTACAGAGAATCTCCTCATACTTCCACAGGATTTCCGCCAGCTACACTCTTATTCGGCAGACCCATTAAGGGCCCGCTTGAAGCCTTACTTCAGTCTCTGACAGACGAGAAGGCGGATGAGACAGTTGTCTCAGCAAGCAAATATGTGTCGGTTTTAAAGGAAAGGTTGAAACTAGGGTGGGACCTAGCAACGACTAACTTTAAGCGAGCACGCACAAAGCACGCTAACCGATACAAGAAAGTCGCGAAAGAGAGAGAACTGGAAGCAGGAGAGAAAGTTTTGGTGTTACTCCCTACCGGAACAACCAACTGAAGATCGGATGGCAAGGGCCGTTTACCGTCCTGAAAAAGATTTCTAAGGCTAACTACCAGATCTCTATTCAAGGAAAGGAGAAGGTCTTCCATTTAAATCTGTTAAAGAGATACTTGGAAAGACCAGTGCCAACCTACGACCATCTCCTGACGATCACCAGAGCTGACGAAGATGATGATAGTGGCAGGGATATTCCACCGCAATCACACGAAATCTTTCAAAAATGTCAGAAGCGGCGACGCTCTTTCAAGCGCGCATGGGAGACATTCCAGAGGAAGGAAACTTTGGGGAGTAGACTGGAGTAGATATTGGACAGAGATGGAGGGGGAAGATGAGAGGGAAGAAGACAGACACCCCGAAGCTACGGTTATAGGAAATTTAATTCCATAACGTAGACATGGAGTGCTTCCATATCTTAAAGGGGGGACGTCCTGTCACGTAGGTCTTATGTTCATTAAATTGCCTAGATCTTCTTCCTATTCTCTCACCCGGATCCTTTTATTTTATTATCACTCTTTACTTTTTTGCCTGTATTTTTCGCATTCGTTGCGAAAAATATATTTCTTTCCCATCATCGTTTTCTTTCTCATACTGACTAGCATTCTATTACATAGATGTCAGGCAGACGAGAAGTGTTATAATGCATTCCGTCAGACCGGAGAGCCGACAGCTGTCTGCAGTTTCCCCGGGGACAGTGTTTTCTACGGCTGAGTTCTGGGCCGGTAGTGTGAAAATTCACCCCATCGGTCATGGCAGGCAGACAGAGGGTCTGCAATTTTTCAGTAACCGCGAGCGTTTCGTCACATAGCTCCGGCGAAGCGTGAAAATCGCCCATGCCTGGTAGACGGTTGTCTGAGATTTGCAACTGTCACGCGCATTTCTCGGTCACTGATGGCTGTTACGACATGAGGGAAGCTGACGTAGGGTGTTAGAGAAGGGGAGAGACGGGCGCTGTTTCGTGGTTTCGAAACAGTGGGATTCTTTGTCCGTTTCATAGATATTAACCCTAGTTTGAAACTTTATTGCATTTCACTCAGTAACTTCGCAGTAAGACAGAACTAGCCTTCGTTCGATTTCTAAATAATCTCTGTTAATAGAGATGGCCTTTAGTTTGGTCGAAGTAGAAAGTTCTTAGTATTCTGTGTTTGAGGTAAATATCATATAGATATCTAGTATTTTGGAAAGTGGTTAAAGCGTTAAATCGCTCATTTCATTTTAACTAGTTTCTTTTGAACAGAGTGCTTAATTTATAGTTTGTTATATTCTCTAAGTCGACGAGTTACAGTGGAAATACATAATAAATTATATCTTTAGCTTACTAAACTAGTAGCTATAAGGAATTTAATTTAACTGTTAAATACTCAGTCGAAACTGTTTTAATAACTAACTTATAAATGCTAGATGCGACATCAGTGAATATTGACGGAATACGTAGATATTCCTAATTCCTGATGATTGATTTTTATATAACTTACTTTACGGGAAGTTTTAATAATAAGTCAAGCGGTCGGCTTGCTATTTAAAATGTAAGTTATATTGAGTACATATATGTAAATTATTTGATATGTGTTCTTTCTTTTATATAGTGAAACGGTGGTACCCAACTTGCCAGCGTTTAGTAAAGAGACATATTTGTGTGAAGCATAGACAGTTCCTATCTTTAACCACGTGGGTTTTTTTTGTTTCAAGTAACACTGATCTGACAGTGCTTATGCCATCAGAGAGAGACAGTAATAGCAATCCCACTAACGGTTTCTAAGGACTAGAAATATATATTGGGTTTTTTGAGCCAGTTCATATTGCTCCACAAATTTAAATGTACATGCTGCCTGGCGGCGAGAATATTACAAGAATAACATTAACATTCCGACAGAGATTGTGACTAGTATTGTGGTGACCAAATATAGTACCTGCCTGATAGAAGACACCGATCTGACATTCATTAAATCCTAGAATCCAAAGCTAATGACATTGTGCTCTGCTAACTTTCGTGCCTGGACAAATTTTATGTGACTAATCAGACATTCGGAAAAAATTAGAACACCCAAGGAATCGTTTCCCTGAGACAGAGAGTTCAGTACGTCTTTTGGAACTGGGGGTTTCTTGGTCGCTGACTGCATTTTTCGGGTCTGTGTGAAGGTCCTAGAATTATTATGTTCCCAGAGGCAGCGAGCAAAGTTGTGAGTATATATGTGTGAGAAAGGCCATGGCTGAATGAATGAGAGTACACAGGTCAGAGTGTTATTTTACCGGTGTATTATTGTCACCCAGTTTCTATCTTAAATTTTTTTTTAATCTGCAGAATTTGTTACAAATGCTAGAGTTTCTTTTTTCTTAGGCTAAATCAGATTTATCCAACTCTGTTCATACATTTACGAGAAAGAAAGAAACCTCTTAGACTCAACCCTATGTATCTATAACTCTTTGGGCCATCATCTGTTCTCTTAACGGGGCTGTGGGCTAAACCTAGAGTAAGATTCTAACGGGTTATCATCCTTGTAGCATTTTCTTGAATTTTATAACTATTTGTATATGTTTCTCCTTGATGTATTTCTTTGGTGTTGTGAGAAGATTTTTTTTTTAATGATAATAATAAAAATCTCTCTTGAACTAATCAGTGCGTTGGTCAGCTCGTTCTAAAAAAATATATATCCATTGTTATAGATTTCCCACGTCTGTGTTTTTAACTGTCGTCACGTGCATGTGCGTGCCCGTGATTAGATAGAAATATATGTTATATATATATATCTGTGTTTAGACTGTCTGACTACTTTAAAACTGTCGTAGAAGATAGGTGAGAGAGAGAGAAGATTTTCTCGCATCTCAAAGACAGCCTCTATCACGATTCTATCATCTCACTCGTGGAAGTCTATTTCATTTCACTACCTCACACTGGGACTCTCACTCATTCCAACCTATTCAGAAGGGACCAACCTAAGTCTTAATACTCCTATCGAAAAATCTATTCTCACTGTCCAGACACATTTTACCCGTTAATCATCAGAGTAATATTGGTGAATTTTAACCATCCTCTCGGAGTTACGTTATGCGTGCTCGAGAATTAAATTCTTCTGAGAGTTTATCATTGGTGGGCAGACAACGGGAACGTGAGCCTGTTAGAGTGCTCCAAACAAATGTACTTAGCAGAGGGCATTTGGTTTTCTATTTTTCTAAAGTTCGTGGTTACAAGCCATCAGACGATTTGTGGTACTAACGCCACTAGTGTGAGCGAAAAGCATCCACCCTAACCATCTACAGTGGAAGAGAGTGTGGAGAAGGTTTTCGTCATCATAGAATTGATGAATCACAGCTGCAGGACTCAGCTAGAGTTAAGTTTCTGGTAAAATAGGCGAAAGCAACTGACTTTTGATAAATCCTCACCTACGTTTCCGTGACGAAAACTTTTATCTAAATTTTACTAATCTTTCCATATTTATTTTAACTGTTAAAGACTAATTCGTTTTTAAAATTGTTACACGTTGTTTTGAAACTAAGCAATCATAGTCGCATCAGTTTTATATGTATGAAAGCAAACGTATGAGCCAGAATATTTAATTTATATATATAAATACCGAGACATATATTTACCTCTAAACAGAGCTATTACTTATAAGAGGAATTTCGTTGGATTACACCAACGGGGGGCTTGTACGGGCTAAACCATTGCTTAAATCCTTCACAAAAGGCGACGGACCAGATAAAATGCGTTAACAATTGTTCATCCCAATGCAACATTGTTCGTGACTTCTGGAAATATCTTGTGAATGCTACCTTAAGGTATAAGTGTCATTAATCTTCTATCTACATCTCTGCCAAGAGTAATCTTGCGCGCAATCTTGGAAGCCAATATTAGATACTCTTGAGTTTTGGTCACTGTTGGACCACTACTGTAAAGCAGGGGAGGCAATCCGTGACAACGTAGCACTTGGTATAAATATTAGAATCAATTTGTAAATATAGAATCTTGATTCTCGAAATGTGCTCTTGTGAGTGAGCTGAACTTGATATTTGAATCAGTAATCAACTGGTGAATATGGAATCTTTGTTCTCAAAATGCGCTCTTGATAATAGGTGAATAAAAATGCTGCGATCACCTTGTAAACGTGGGCGAGAATTCTTCCTTCTTACCTGAGGAAGTTTATGATGTCCTAAAGGCGAATTCTGCTATCTTGATGTACACTGTGCAAGTTTCTTTTTGGTTAGACGTTCAACATGTAATATGTCGACTCAGACTTCTGTTGGACCGAAGACACACAAAAGTCTTCGTACGTTTTGACACTTAATACCAATGGTTGACTTTCATTTATACTACTCCATACTAAAGATGACCAACGGGCTGATCACCCGTTTGCCAGTCACTTCGATTACGGAAACAACAGCAAATGGATTGATTTGCCGTTGCCCTAAAGACGCCAATAGGCGTGATGGGAAACAATGGCAAAGAAAACTTATCTGCTGTTGCCCTAAGACGCCACTAGGCGTAATGGCCACTGACTGCTTTGACGGTCGGTGGCTAAGGACGGAAGAAGAAGAGATACTAAAGATGAGTTCAATTCTCTAGTAATTATGTATGATATAAGATGCATCTGACAAGTGTTAAATATATTGCGCATGACAGTATGTGTACATGTAAGTCTGTATGATGACCTAACAAACTAAATGAAGATGAAGTATGAACTACCAATTACCCCTATCATCTTAGATGAAAATCTTTTGATTCAATTAATCATTTACGAGAAGAATTAATTGAAAACTGTCTTCAGCACATTTAGCTATGATGCTAAGTGCAAAAGTCAATCTTAACTTAAAGCCTAAGGACAATTATTAATAGTTTTTAAAAGATTCACTAACCTCCTTTTTCCCTTTTGCGAATTTCTTTAAGAACACTATAAATTCCAAATATATGAATTTCAATATCCACACAGGAATTAACACGTCTGATAAGGTTAGGCGTCTGAGATATGTTCTACACCACGCTGTACTGATCTCTGATAAACTCCGCAGTGCATTATATTCCTAAATCGCCCATATGTTCCAGAATCTTGCCTGTGACGCGAAACACCGCCTTTAAACCAACAGCGAGGCATCCATCTTGTGGCTCAGACCTTGGATCTCTCCTGTCCCATGTCAGTCTAAAAGTGGGTGTGCTATTGGCCACAAACTTTCAATCCCGTGCGGCATGGCAAACCGGAGTTTGACAATTGGCTGGCCAATGCAAAAACATCACCCGCCCTCTAATTGTCACAAAGCCCTCCGCGTCAACTTTGTTTTCCCATGCATGCGGCGACCTTTTAATCTTCCTGTTTCATATCTAAGATTTACATCCGTCTACCGTCGACTACCATCTGGAAACAAAGGTGGTACTCCGTGTCCCACGCCCGGAGTCTATTGTTTGCGTGCGTCCATTGCATTGTGCGATTTTACGGTAGTTTGTCTAAACAGCGGCTTAGCCATGAATCTTTCGATATCTCAGCACAGACTGTTTCTATTTTCTTTCTGTCTGGTTCTGTATTTTCACTTTGTTACCTAGTGTTACGTTTGCCTCATGTTAAGTGTTTCTTCTTTCTTTCTTTTTTCACCATCATTCTGTGTTGCTCATCTGAACTTCTATTTTTGTTGTCTATCACTTTCAACGAGTATATTTCTCCTGTTTGTGACTGCGGCTGACAAAGGTTAACCTCCTTGTCTTTTTCACCCACTTTATGTTTGTCTGCAGTTCTCTTCTCCACGTGTTCTTTGGTTGTTCTCTACCTCTCTTACCCTGGGGGTTCCAGAAAATGGATTGTCTGGTAATGCTAATCGCATGTTTTCATAACGTGCCCTATCCACCTCCAGCGTATTCTTCTCATTTATACTGGCGCTTGTATAGTTCTTGTCATTAGTTCCACATTAGTGATCTTGTCATTAGTTCCACATTAGTGATCTTATCATTAGTTCCACATTAGTGATTTTGTCATTAGTTCCACATTAGTGATCTTGTCATTAGGTCCACATTAGTGATTGTAGTAAAGTAACTCCGTGTAACACCCCGCTCAAATTTCCCCGATTCAAAAATCTAGTAACGTAAATTCACAACCTATAAACCACTACTACTATATTTGAAAAATTGCCAAGGGCAAGGTCAAACTTACCGCTAAAAATTGGACAAAATAACTTGAATTTCCCACTATTACAGTTAAAAATCTATAAATAAATTCCATGTTTGACCTTGGTCTCAAGGCCATCGTCAAATCAAACCGCTAACATTTGAAATAAAGAATTTGAATTTTCTAACGCCAAGCGTAAAAATACCACCCCCCCCCCCCCTTTTCCCCAAACACACACGCACAAGCTCGACCCTTCCCAATATTTATGACGAAAGCCGTAAAGCTTGGCCACGAACCAACTTGTTACCTCGTTTTATAGGGGAGAGAGAAGGTGGATTACAATGGAAATCGAGCCTAACTTGTGCGTTTGAAAAGAAACTTAGATAATTTATTTCTTTATAAATAACAGGGATGTCTTGAAGGGTAGCGCTAATATTGGTTATTATATATCATAAAATTTTCCCTTATAATAAATTATCTGGCCTTAGAAAATTATTTTATTAATATTTTAGTTCAGTGAACAGAGCACTATAAATTAGAAAAAAATTACCAAGATGAAAACGGGGATAAATGGGTAAAGGAAACCTATATAGGAAGATAGAGGACAGTTGTCCTTTTAATAATCACTTTTAATATTAAAAATTGACCCATTAATAACAAAGATATTGTTTAAATAAAAATTGAGACAGACGAACAAACACACTTATCAACTGCTCAATTTGCTTGCGTGAGAAAAAGTTAGAAATTTCTTGACACGCGTTCTGATTGGTTAAGGCGTAGGGTAGTTTGGGGCAATAAAATTAACATTTCGCTGGCAACAACCGCCATTTGAAATTAAAACTATCTAAAGCTGACATCAGCGGGAGAGCCTGTGTGACCAAAGCTTTCACCGTCTGGACACTTAAAGCAGTGGTAGAACCCATTAACTGCCAAAGTCAAGCTTATGATATGTGATATTCTTGTTTGAGGGTAAGGCACAATAAGTATTTGTATTGATTTAATTAACATGCAGGCCACAATTTGTGTTACGATAGCCAAAATAGGAATGCAGTCTTTCGGAGTGAAAGAAAGGCATAAAATATTTGCTAGTGGCTTACAAATTTTGCGCATGCCAATGCAGTAACCCAGAAGGGATATTGGCTTTTGCAGTGCCATAAATGTTTAAATATTATGTAAAATCATGTAGAGAATGTTAGAAAGAATTTATCCACAGGTTTCAGTGCTAGAGTAAGCACACCCTATCTATTGTATGAACGAAAAATCCTGTATAAGATGTTGTAAGGGAATCATTAAAGGGTCACAGGCTGGGTATGTACACCCCTGTCTATTATATGGAAGCGACACCTTGGAGGAAGTTATCAGGGCTTTGTACTATCACTGAAGAAGAATGTTTACACAGCAGTGATGTTAAACAATGAAAAACAAAGACTGGTGTAATGATCAGCACACATAGCTGATCAAGGTGAGTTGTTACAGTGGTTATGTGTGGAAGTATTATAGATGAGAGTTATATGGGAGGGAATGTTCCTCTCATTTCAGGTTATATGTCAGAATACTTATTGGTGGCAGGAAACCTGGTGAGGAACGAAAATCCTGGGAGTGACCGCTCAGCATTCAAGTTGTCACTCTGTGTACACTTAGTTGAGTAACACCAATAACCTCTCATTTACCACATATTGGTGTCCTGTCCGGGATTAAGTTAACACCAGACCCTGGGGCTCTATAAATAAATAAATAAGAAAAGTAATAATTGGTGGAATTTGATGAACTGTCAGTGCCTTTATTAATTAGTTAGATAAATTGTTAATTTAAAATATTTTATTGATAAATTTGTATTGAAAGAAAGGATGGCAGACTTTGCTAAATTCAGATCTTCCACTGTACAAACGGCGAAAGAACTTGGCATGGAGGGAAACCTTCTGATTCAGTATGTGACTTCAGAATGTGATACGTTTATTGAAAGAGAAGATAGGAGGTTAGCAGAAATCAAGAGATTACAATTAGAGGCTGATAGGGAGTGTCGCAAAATTGGTTTCAAGTCATTGCAAACGGGTTCAGTTAGATTTATAGTTTTATCAGCTGTATAAAACTAGATAAGATGGAACAATATGGATATTATATATGCCGAGAATGATAAAGGCAAAATTTCAGTCGACGCACAGATCGGCTGAAATCAATGTTCGGGAAGGATTTCTCAGGCCTAGGTTTAGCTGTGACGTCGGTACTCTCCGATACGTCCGCGCTATACGTATTTAAAGCGTATCGGTAAAACTGGAGAGATAGACTATCAAACACAATTGAAAATAGTAATAAATACAGAAGCAAAATACCACCCTGGGAACTAAAATCACCAATCATAGACTACTCACTTACTGAAAAGATCAAACAAAACATAGAAGATAAGGAAGCCAAAATGATAAGTAGAAAGTTCATAGAGCAACTAACTAAACAAAGTCTGGCCGTCTACACTGATGGATCCAAGGGTGATAGTGGGCAACTAGGTGCCGGAGTTGTAATACCACAATGGGGAATAAAAAAGAGCTACAGTATAACGGAAGGGGCATCGATTTTTACTGCAGAGATGGTAGCAATTCTTAAAAGTCTAGAAATAATCGAAGATAACCCACCAGAAGCTGTTACGATATTTACAGACTCACTATCATCACTACAAGCACTAGAACACCCAGGTAAATGTAGCCGGCCAGACATAAAGGAAGAAATTCTAGCAATTAATACATCACTAGAGAACAGAGGATGTAGTGTGAGGCTAGTGTGGGTTCCAGCACACATAGGTATAGCTGGCAACGAGTTGGCAGACCAGAATGCCAAGAAGGGAAGAACAAGTAAAAACAATATAAAAGCAGGACTGGGAAGGTCAGAGATCAAGAGCCAAGTGAAGGAAACTATAAACGAGGAATGGAAGACAACATGGAAGGAAAGTAGAAAAGGCAGACACGCGTTCAAACTGCTGAAAGAACCAACAAGGACATGCCAGGTCAGAGAAGAATTAAAGATACCATCGAACAAAAAACTGTGGCGTCTCCGACTCGGTGCAGCATACTTCATGGTAGAAGAACCACACTGCCAAGAATGTCAGGAAGAGAATGACATAGACCACTACCTGATCCACTGTAAAAAGTATGAACAACAAAGGCTTGAATTAAAAACTTACTATAGAAATCACAATATAGACTTAACAGGTGATAAGGTTTTAAGTATAGATGCCCCAAGAGATGCCCAATCAATACTTAAAAGATATATACATAAAACAAAGGAAAAAATATAAGGTTAGAACTTCAGGAAAATCATCCAACTAAATAGAAATTAAGCAGCAAGAACTAACAAAGCATTAACAAAAAAAAAAAATAACTACTCATAGGACAAGGAAAGACAAGGTATAAAAAAAAAAAAAAAAAAGGGACAACAACTCAAAAAGAACAAATACTAATACAAATTAAAACCAAGTGTAAAGGACAATAGTTATCTAGAAACAATACAAAAGAGAAAATAAAATTGACAAATACTAATATAAATAAAAATCAGCAACTGCAAAAGACAACAGTTATTTAAATTGAAACAAAATTAGTAAAGAAAATGACACTAAATACCCCAATTATAACCAACTTTCAGGTTGAACAGGGTAGACCAAGATGGAAAGAGAAGAGGCAACAATGATCAGAGGTTGAGTGCCCGATCTCCACCCATCATTTCATCAAAATAACAACAACTGGAGAGATAGACAAGATACACACATTGACACACCTCTTCGCCTTGAGCACGCAGCGTTCGCACACAACCGGGAGAAATACAAACCAGATAAGTTGAATTTAATTTATTTGCTGTTTCTATTTTGTATACAATTTAAGCGGTTAGTATAATTGTTGATTGCTTGATACTGGCTAGGAGTGATAATATAAAATAGGAATAGCCATAAATTAAAAAGAAACAAATAAATTTTAATAGGCCCAGGCGCCAACAATAAGTAAAGAAATTCAAATAGGAAATTAGGACATAGCTCATAACCAAACATGGCACCTGTAGTCCTAACTAGATCACAGTCAGGTGAAGGCAAAACGTGGGCAGAAGCAGTTAAAAACAAAGATAGGGACACCAGGCACGATAAACTAGAAGAGAATAGTCAGGCCCCCATAGAAGAAATTTCTAACCAAAAAAATAGCAATGAAAGTACCAAAGAAGACTCAAGACATAAAGCATCCCAGGCAGTTTCCCAAAATAAAGATGTAGAAAACATATGTCGGTTAAAGATAACACAAGTAGCTGGTGAGGTTGTCAAGATCAAAGCACTAGATGAAGACAAAATTATAAAAATCCTTGATCCTGTGTTAGGCAAAAAGGCGATAGCCAAAATTTCAAAAACCCATTTTGGCATAATAATTACCCCAAATCAGAGCGACAGAATAAAAGAGATGTTAGAGGAACTCAAAGTAGAAGCAAAAACAGTGACTCTGGCACACGACATAAAAGTAAAGATAGAGCTGGCAAAAGAGACCAATAGGTGTGTGTTAAAAGGGATAAACATTAACCTTTCAAGCGAGGAAGTTATGAACAGCATCGCAAAACAGAACCCAGACATAAAGTTGGTACATGTGGACAGAATAATGGTGAAAGGGAGCATTGTAACCCCAGTGGTTATAATAACGGCAGAAGGGAGGGAAACCCCTAAAACACTACTATTTGGGAAAACCAAGAAGCACACCGAAGCTTACATTCCCCCTGTGCTACAGTGCTCCAACTGTCTGAAATTCGGCCATGGAAGGAACAATTGTAAGGGGAGAACAGTTTGTCGGTACTGCTCCAGTAACCACCCCTCTACACAGTGTGAAAAGGCAAAGGCAGATACTGACTACAAAAAGGCGAATGGGAACAGAAAGTGTTCCAATTGCAAAGGGAACCACAGTGCCAGGTATCAGGGCTGTCCAGTGTACCAGCAAACCAAACAAGCACTAAAAGAATCCATCATAACAAGAACACCATTTAAAACAGTAATTAAAGAAATAAAAGAAAACGCAAAAAACACAAACAGTAAAGTTGTAGAAGAAATAAAATCTCTTAAAGAAGAAATTAAAACTATTAAAACGCAGCAGTCAAAAGAACAGAAAATAACTAACAAAACAAAAGAAAGCAGCAAGCCAGACAGGTCAGCTACAACTCTGGAAAATGTGAATTCACTGAAAAGTGCAGAGGCATTGCTACAAGAAGTGAAAGCCATACAGTTCCAAATTACCCAGGATGTGGCTAAACTGACTGCACTGAAAGAAGAAAATGAAATAATGCTAGTCAAACTTTCCGAACTAAAAGAAGAAAGTGAAATAATACTAAAAAGAATGGAAAGTGAAAGGCAGGAGATCAACATAGGGAGAGAAGGGAATGTAGCATTAGATGAAAATAGGAAAGTGGTCAACCTAGAAGAAACTAGCTCTATCAAAGAACACGTTGATGCACTTTTACCATACATAACAGAAAAAGTTACGGATACAATGATAAGTTTTAATAAGGCTTTTCTAGAGAACTTGATTGATGATGGGTCCACGAGTGCAGGGAATACAGATTAAGAGCAAATTGATAGTTAACCAAAATAAAAGGGATAATAGATGATGTTAAAATTCAATTTAGAAAGATTTAAAATTATACAGTGGAATTGTAGGGGTATCAAAAAGAATTTTGCACCCCTACTATCAGAGACAGGATTAACTACTGATATATATGCTCTTCAAGAGACCCATTTAAACCCAAATAGTAGATATAGTTGTAAGGGCTTTAAGATACTTAGACACGATAGGAAAGAAGGTAGAGGAGGTGGTGTCGCAGTCTTAGTTAGCGAAAAATTTAAAATCATAGACTGGGAAGTTTTTAATACAACCAATATAGAAGGTATCCAGGTTACTATAGCAGCTGAACCAAACAATCTAACAATTCTAAATGTATATGCTAAAGATGGCATAATTAAAGATGAAGAAATACTAGCCATAAGCACCAGACTAGGCCCCAAAACAATCATAGTAGGCGATTTTAATTCCCATCATTGTGCTTGGGGTGGACAACATACAGATAATGCAGGAAAATGCCTACTTGACTTCATAGAAAACAATGAACTACTAATACTAAATGATGGATCTGCAACAAGAATTAATCCACAAGCTAATAGGGCAGACTCAGCAATAGACATAAGTATAGCAACTAACAACCTAGCGAATGTAAATTGGGAAGTGTTACAAGACACAAACTCAGATCATCTGCCCATTGTAATAACCATGCATGAAAATGTCATTCCAAACCCAGAACCAGAGAAACCTACCTTCAACTATAAAAAAGCAAACTGGGAAGCTTTCCAATCAGAGCTGGAGGTGATGGAATATAAAGACATGGAATCAGATGATACTGACTTGTGGGCAGAAACACTGACCAATGAAATTCTGAAAATAGCAATAAAGTATATACCAAATAAAAATATGCCACAACACCTTAAACAAAAAAATAACATTAATAAGAAAAGAGAAACTCAATGGAATAAAGAACCAGTTGCCTGGTGGAATAAAAGCTGTGCAGAAATTCATGAGAGAAGAAAAAGGGCCTTACAAAAATATAGAAATAACAGAACAGAAGAAAATTATGATAAGTATAAACTTATTAGGAATGAATCTAACAGAATAATATTCAAAGCCAAAGAAACTAACTGGAAGGAGTTTTGTCAGTCACTTAAACCTAGCACTCAAATTAGAGAAGTATGGAGAAAGCTTAAGGCAATCAAAGGGAACAATAAGAAAACAATAATGCCAACAATCAAACTACCAAAGAGAGCAGAAACAGATAAAGAAAAAGCTAATGCCCTTGCCGAGTATTTCTATAAAGTCAGTGCAAAAAGTAGCCTTGGACAGGAAGAAAATGAGAGAAGAGAAAGACTTAGGATACAGTTTTTAAAAGAAATACCAGACCAGATAGATGAAACAAACTATTTAGATGCTGATATAACAGAGGAAGAAGTAACTAATGCAATAAAAGATAAATCTAATACTGCCTCAGGGCAAGATATACTTAGTTATGAAATCCTTAAGAAAGTACCCAAAAGAACTATAAACATAATAACTTCACTTTATAACAAAATCTGGAACTTAGGAAAGATACCAAAAGCATGGAAAGTAGCTATGATAGTACCCATTCTAAAACCCAATAAGGAAGCCCATGAAGTAAGTTCATATAGGCCTATCTCCTTAACATCACAACTAGGTAAAATACTGGAAACTGTTGTGAATAAAAGAGTTAAATTCTACCTGGAAAAAAACCAGTTATATAGCCCAAACCAGTCAGGGTTTAGAGCAGACAGAAGTACAGTAGACCAGCTTGTAAGATTAGAACATGATGTAAAGCTAGGGTTCAAGAGGAAAGAGAAAACAGTAGCAGTCTTTCTAGATGTAGCTAGAGCATATGATGAATGCTGGCGCGATGGAGCTCTTTACAAAATGAAAAAGATTGGCATTACTGGTAAAACCTATAGGTATCTAGAAAACTTTTTACAGGACAGGTATTTTGCTGTACAGGTGAATAATGATAGGTCAGAAATATACGAACAACAGAATGGGATTCCTCAAGGATCAGTGATCTCTCCTTCAATTTTCACTATAGCTGTAAATGATTTAGCAGATGAATTTAATGACATAAAGAATGCAGTATCACAATTTGCAGATGACTGTGCCATTTGGCGATCTGGAAAAAACTTGGACCATGTTTACAAAAAACTTCAAAATCAAATAGACAAAGTTTCAGAGTGGATGAAAAGTTGGGGCTTCCAAATTAATGTAAACAAAACAGTAGGTATGATTTTCAGCAAAGGAAATTTAAAAAAAAAATAACAAAATCAATATAACCATTAAAGGACAGAAAATATGTACCTCCTCAACAACTAGATTTCTGGGCGTAACTTTAGATAAACAACTAAATTATAATAAACATATAGACAATTTGGTAGAAAGCTGTAGGGGACCCCTAAATATACTAAGGATTGTAAAAGGTAATGGATGGGGGGCCAGCAATAAAATAATGCTTATGTTCTACAAGTCCTTCATCAGGGGGAAACTGGATTATGCCAGCATAGTCTATGACTCAGCTGCAGCTTCTAACAAAGCAAAACTGGACAGGATTCAAAATGCAGCCATGAGAACTATTACAGGTGCATTTATATCGACACCAGTAGAAGCTCTAGAAGTAGCTCTCGGCATACCTCCCCTTGGTCTAAGACGGAAAGAACTGAGATTAAATTATTGGAGTAAAGTAGCACAAGAAGTGACCCACCCAGCACATAAAGCATTTGTCAAAAACCAACCAAGTGTATGGGACGTCCCCTTAAATAAAGATAGATATCCAACAGGATGGAGAACTATAGAAGACCTAATGCAGTTCAAAGAACTATCAAACACAATTGAAAATAGTAATAAATACAGAAGCAAAATACCACCCTGGGAACTAAAATCACCAATCATAGACTACTCACTTACTGAAAAGATCAAACAAAACATAGAAGATAAGGAAGCCAAAATGATAAGTAGAAAGTTCATAGAGCAACTAACTAAACAAAGTCTGGCCGTCTACACTGATGGATCCAAGGGTGATAGTGGGCAACTAGGTGCCGGAGTTGTAATACCACAATGGGGAATAAAAAAGAGCTACAGTATAACGGAAGGGGCATCGATTTTTACTGCAGAGATGGTAGCAATTCTTAAAAGTCTAGAAATAATCGAAGATAACCCACCAGAAGCTGTTACGATATTTACAGACTCACTATCATCACTACAAGCACTAGAACACCCAGGTAAATGTAGCCGGCCAGACATAAAGGAAGAAATTCTAGCAATTAATACATCACTAGAGAACAGAGGATGTAGTGTGAGGCTAGTGTGGGTTCCAGCACACATAGGTATAGCTGGCAACGAGTTGGCAGACCAGAATGCCAAGAAGGGAAGAACAAGTAAAAACAATATAAAAGCAGGACTGGGAAGGTCAGAGATCAAGAGCCAAGTGAAGGAAACTATAAACGAGGAATGGAAGACAACATGGAAGGAAAGTAGAAAAGGCAGACACGCGTTCAAACTGCTGAAAGAACCAACGAGGACATGCCAGGTCAGAGAAGAATTAAAGATACCATCGAACAAAAAACTGTGGCGTCTCCGACTCGGTGCAGCATACTTCATGGTAGAAGAACCACACTGCCAAGAATGTCAGGAAGAGAATGACATAGACCACTACCTGATCCACTGTAAAAAGTATGAACAACAAAGGCTTGAAATAAAAACTTACTATAGAAATCACAATATAGACTTAACAGGTGATAAGGTTTTAAGTATAGATGCCCCAAGAGATGCCCAATCAATACTTAAAAGATATATACATAAAACAAAGGAAAAAAAATAAGGTTAGAACTTCAGGAAAATCATCCAACTAAATAGAAATTAAGCAGCAAGAACTAACAAAGCATTAACAAAAAAAAAAAAAATAACTACTCATAGGACAAGGAAAGACAAGGTATAAAAAAAAAAAAAAAGGGACAACAACTCAAAAAGAACAAATACTAATACAAATTAAAACCAAGTGTAAAGGACAATAGTTATCTAGAAACAATACAAAAGAGAAAATAAAATTGACAAATACTAATATAAATAAAAATCAGCAACTGCAAAAGACAACAGTTATTTAAATTGAATACAAAATTAGTAAAGAAAATGACACTAAATACCCCAATTATAACCAACTTTCAGGTTGAACAGGGTAGACCAAGATGGAAAGAGAAGAGGCAACAATGATCAGAGGTTGAGTGCCCGATCTCCACCCATCATTTCATCAAAACAACAACAACAACTGGAGAGATAGACAACGAAAGAGGTTGAGACAGACTGACGGCAGAGATCGCCACTACGCAAAATCCATTTGAAGTGTGAGCGGATCGCCAAAAGTTTCAGTCGATGTCTGAAGTCTGAGGATAAGCGAAATTATGATAACTACCGTGTATAATATTTATTTCAGGTTCATATAGAATTCACAAAATATGCCTGTATAATAGTCATTGATATAATGTATTGTATGATCTAAACATGTGCATTGTGGATGATTGTTGCTTGTACAAAAATTAATCACAAATAGCCCCACAGCCTAATGAAGATATATTTATCATATTGCTTTATCGCTTACGAAGATAAAGGCAGTCCCATGGCAGAGATTGTCATAGGGAAATGAAGTGTTAGAAACTTCATCATGGAAGATCCCCGTTTACGAGGTTAAGGTGACTAGTCCCCTTCCTCGCTGCCTTTGCCTTCCCTAGTTCGAGCGCACAACTTTGTACCCATTTACAGCTGGTAAACTGGAGTGTTCTACAGCCAGTTTCAGTAGAAAGCAACCTGATCACGTGGTCACTCACTTTCTTTATTTATGTATTAATTTTGTGTAGATGCTAAGAATAGCATCAGTATTTGAATTCGTACTTGATATGATTTGGAAGGATCAAGTTATAGAATATGAAGGGATGTATAGGAGCGGAATAAACCAGATGATGTTTATTACTGATATGTTAATATTAATTCTATATCATTGAATTGATGTTACTTGCTATGACTGTATAACTTTGACACCTGATGACTGACTTGTCTGACTTATGTGCTAGTCAGTTACACTTAATTGAAATGTTAATATTAATGCTATATCACTGAAATGATGTCCTTACTTACTATGATTGTATAACGGTGACATCTGATGACTGACTGGTCTGACATCTGTGCTAGTCAGCTACAAGTCTAGCCAGATACTAGCCAAGGCTGATATGTTGCAGGTTCCATGAAATAACTCAAACCAGACTGTCCAGTATCAGAAGCCGGTGTAGTTCATCCGAGGCAATCCCACAAAAGTGCAGGACCCCAAAGAGTGAACTTCAACTGGTCATTGGCATCCCTACTGTTGGGCCTACCAAGTCTGATATCAGCAAAGGACAGTTTCAGCAGTATCAAGTTGGAAAGATAAGTGTCCTGTTTGACACTGACCACCTATACATGTGAACATCCAATAGTTGAAAACAATAAGTAACCATACAGAAACTCAGTCAACTGATGACAGTTATCCTTAAATTCAAAGGACTAATAACAGTGATTTCAGTAACTTTATTATTTAAGATCTTGAAGTCTAAACAGACAATAATAGTAATTGTGTGAATACTTTTATATATATATGTGTATGCTCTTTTCCAACTAGTAGAAATAGAATATTAGTGTAATTATTAAACTATTTTAACTGTACCTGAGGATTTATTCACTTCTTCCATTTTGTGGGTTCAGTGAATGTACATTTTACTTATCCCCTAGAATATAAGTAATCATAAGATAGTCACAGGGAGGAGACACCTTAAATTCTGGTTCTACTTCTTACCAACTGGGCCAGGGTTTTCACAGTCTGACTATTTTTATGATAACAATACACCAGTGCTTATTTCTAAGACTGGGGTATTACTTGTAAGGTCAGAACTCGTTACTGGCATACTCTTACATAATAAATACTTTTAAATAACCTCCCGCTACAGGGAGGCTCAGAAATTGCAGGCTGAAAAAGAAAAAAAGGGATTGCAAAGGGAGGCAGAAGAAAAGAGATTGCAATTGAAGGCTGACAAAGAAGAAAAGAGATTGCAAAGGGAGGCAGAAGAAAAGAGATTGCAATTGAAGGCAGAGGAAAGGAGATTGTTAAGAGAACATGAGCTTAGACTCAAGGAACTGGAACTGCAAGGACATGTTCCAGAAAATAGAAGCAGCCCATCTACCTCTGATACTACTGCAAGTTTAAAATTATCACAAGGACTTAGGGGTACATCTTATGAAGTCTTCTCCAAATTGAGCAAAAAAGAGCAAGAAGATTATGATATTCTAAAACAAGCTCTCTTAGTCAGATATGAGAAGAACCGTGAATTCTATAGGAAGAAATTTAGAAATGCTAAGCTATTGTCTGGGGAGACATACCACCAATTATCTGCCCGACTAGAGACTTATTTAGAGAAATTGACTGCTCTGGGGAAAACCCAAGATTTGAAGGAAATGATTATGATGGAGCAGTTAAGAGAGTCCATGGCTCCAGACTTGAGAAAATTTCTCATGGAACAAGGTGCAGAGAGATTGGGGGAGATTCTCAATGTTGCTGAGAGATATCAGGCAGCCCAGTCAGAAGTAGCTGGCATTGAAAAGAAACCAGTAGATAATAAAACCCCACATACTCAGACTAAGCTTGACAATAGAGAACAAGGCCCTAGGTTTAAACTCAATTATGATAGGCAAAGATATGATCCCAGAGATAGAAACCCTCAAGCAAATGACAGGAAACCTTACAGACCAGAAGGAAGATGGTGTAAATTTTGCAAGTTGAACAATCATAACACCCGAGATGTAAGAAGAAACCTCCATATTACGCTGCATGTCTTAAAACAGGACACAAGGGAAAGAAGGAACAACATACTGGACAGCAGGAACCTCATCATCCCCCTGTATGTGAAGATGTAGTATGCAATGGGGCCACCATTAGGTGCCTTTATGATACTGGATTGGATTTTGACTCAGTCGTGAATTCTCACCTAGTGCATCCAGATCAATATACCACAGAAACAGTGGAGATCCAAGGGGCGACTAAGGAAGTAGCAACCATGACACTTCCCATTGCAAGAATCAATGTAAAAACTCGCTATGTGGAAGGAGTGATTAGAGCAGCAGTGATAAACGAACCAATCTACCCTCTGTTACTGAGGCTAGATATGTGTTTTTGGGAAGTTCCAAAAGACCAGTGATCATGGCAGCAGTACAGACCAGGTCACAGTCAAGGAAGGAGGAAGAAAACCCAATAAATACTCATCCAGAGGAGATGAGGAAGGTACAGGCTGAGGATAGGTCACTAAAGCCGTGTTTCAGGAAACTCCCAAAAGCCATACCCCTCCAAACAAAGGAGATTTTTATATGAAGAACAAATTAATGTGTAGGAAGGCTGGAACTGGTTCAAATGGTCATGAACAGCTAGTACTTCCAACTTCATATAGGAAAAAGGTGATGGAGTTAGGACATGCTATCCCCTTCAGTGGTCATATGGGGATTAGCGCAACAGGACAACGTATAGCTTGTCATTACTTCTGGCCAGGAATAACAGAGGATATAAAGAGATATGTGAAATCCTGCCCAGAATGTCAAAGGGTAGCTCCAAAACATTGGACTGCACCTGCAACTCTAGGGGAGATGCCAATCATGGGAACCCCTTTCGAGAGAGTTGCAGTGGATATTGTTGGACCTCTCACACGAACCAAGAGGAGAAACAGTTATATTCTTACTCTGGTGGACACTTGTTCTATGTGGGGAGAGGCAGTAGCCATGTCATCCATTGATTCCAAACATGTGGCAGAGGCGTTACTTACAATATTCACAAGGTTAGGTTTTCCCCACCAGATCTTGACTGATAATGGATCACAGTTCAAGGGGAGGCTAACTGAGGAAGTTTTTAGGATCTTCCAAGCCAGGCACTTTCATTGTAGTCCGTATCACCCCCAAGGGAACGGGCAGGTGGAAAGATTTAACGGGACACTCATTTCCATCCTGAGAAAGTTGGCACATGAGAAACCTGATACATGGGATCAATACTTACCCGCGGCCCTCTTTGCTTACCGGGAAGTCCCTCATAATTCAACAGGAATGGCGCCGGCAACTTTGCTATTTGGCCGGCCCATAAAAGGTCCATTGGAAGCCTTATTGAGGACATGGACTGATGAGAAGGCAGAAGAGACTGTAACCTCATCATATCAGTATGTGAACGAGCTGACCACTCGATTAAAAACTGGCTGGAAATTGGCAAATGATAACCTAAGACAAGCCAGGAAGAAACATGCTGCATATTATAATAAGAAAGCGAAGGATAGGGAGCTTGCCGTGGGAGAGAAGGTGCTTCTTCTGTTACCCGGCAGTAGCAACAAACTTCAGATAGGATGGCAAGGTCCATACACAGTTCTGGAAAGGGTATCTAGAACTAATTATAAGATAGACAAGAAGGGAATGGAAAAAAGTTTATCATGTGAACCTCCTTAAGAAATACCATGACAGGAAAACCTTGGAAGGGGCACACCTAATGACCTTGGCCATAGCTACTGAGATGAAAAACGAACCTCTCACCTCTTACGAATATCCCTTAAAACCATGCGAAACTCCTGCACAGGTAAAGATCAGTAATCATCTGACAAAAGGGCAGAGGGAGAAGATTCAAAAGGTTCTGGAAAATCATACAGACGTGTTAACGGACAGACCGGGGCACACTAACTTGTTGGAATATGATATGAAACTGCTAGACCCAACACCCATCTGTATGAGAGCCTATACTATCCCATTCGCAAAAGAGAAAGCTTTAAAAGAGGAGATAGATTATCTGTTACAAGAAGGGATTATTTCTCACAGTGAATCTCCTTATAGCTCCAGTGTGGTATTGTTGAGGAAACCCTCTGGTGAACATAGACTGTGCATAGATTACAGGAAACTGAATGCTGTCACAGAAAGTCAGGTGGATCCATTACCTGATACTAACCAACTATTTGCCAGGTTGAATAAGGCAAAATATTTCTCAAAAGTAGATCTCAGTAAGGGATATTACCAGATTCAAGTGAAGCCTGAAATTCGACCTTATCTAGCTTTTAGCACCTCGGAAGGGCACTATGAATTCAATATGTTACTGTTTGGGTTGAGAAACGCCCCGAGTGTGCTCTCTAGAATGATGAGAAAACTATTGGATCCCCTGAAAAACCCATGTATTACAAATTTCATGGATGATATCCTCAATGCTACGGAAACCTTTGAAGAACACGTTAACTCTTTGAATATGCTATTTGATAGACTCAGAGAGGCAAACTTAACTGCTAGACCAACAAAATGTTGTATTGGATGCAAGGAATTTGAATTCTTGGGACATACTGTACATCAGGGCAGCATGACCCCTGACCATAAGAACCTGGAGAAATTGCAGAGAGCACCCAGACCCCAGACTAAGAAGGATGTGAGATCCTTCGTCTCACTTTGTGGGTTTTACCAAAAATATATTAAAAATTTTAACTCGGTGTGTGCTCCTCTGACAGATTTAACTCGTAAAGGGAAACCAGATAAAATAGAATGGTCGGCAGAAATTGAGCTGGCATACAATGAGTTAAAGCAAAAACTCACCAGTAGGCCCATATTGAAATTACCTGATTTGAGTCAGGAATTCGTGGTGAGAACGGATGCGAGTAATGTGGGATTGGGAGCCACATTATTGCAAAGGTCCTCTTCACCAGACGGAGAATTGAACCCAGTTGCGTATGCCAGCCGCAAATTAAACAGAGCAGAACAAAACTACTCAACTGTAGAAAAAGAATGTTTGGCTTTAGTCTGGGCGATAAAGAAATTCCAGATCTATCTGTATGGTAGACATTTTGTGGTCCAAAGCGACCATCAGCCACTGGTTTTTCTGGCGCAGGCAAAACATGGAAATGCACTTTGTTAAGGTGGTCTCTGCTCATCCAACCGTACTCGTTTACCATTGAGTAAATTCCGGGTTCGCAGAACGTTGGGGCAGATTTCTTGAGTAGGCACCCACCTGCAGAAATCCAGGATTCTCATAAAGCCTAGTTGAGTTAATTTGATCGGGATTGTAACACAGAAAATAAAACTGCACTAGTGGTGCAGGCTTTTTAACAGGGGAGATGTGTAGTAAAGTAACTCCGTGTAACACCCCGCTCAAATTTCCCCGATTGAAAAATCTAGTAACGTAAATTCACAACCTATAAACTACTACTACTATATTTGAAAAATTGCCAAGGGCAAGGTCAAACGTACCGCTAAAAATTGGATAAAATAATTTGAATTTTCCACTATTACAGTTAAAAGTCTATAAATAAATTCCATGTTTGACCGTGGTCTCAAGGCCATCGTCAAATCAAACCGCTAACATTTGAAATAAAGAATTTGAATTTTCTAACGCCAAGCGTAAAAATACCACCCCCCCCCCTTTCCCCAAACACACACGCACACGCTCGACCCTTCCAAATATTTATGACGAAAGCCGTAAAGCGTGGCCACGAACCAACTTGTTACCTCGTTTTATAGGGGAGAGAGAAGGTGGATTACAATGGAAATCGAGCCTAACTTGTGCGTTTGAAAAGAAACTTAGATAATTTATTTCTTTATAAATAACAGGTATGTCTTGAAGGGTGGCGCTAATATTGGTTATTATATATCATAAAACTTTCCCTTATAATAAATTATCTGGCCTTAGAAAATTATTTTATTAATATTTTAGTTCAGCGAACAGAGCACTATAAATTAGAAAAAAATTACCAAGATGAAAACGGGGATAAATGGGTAAAGGAAACCTATATAGGAAGATAGAGGACAGTTGTCCTTTTAATAATCACTTTTAATATTAAAAATTTACCCATTAATAACAAAGATATAGTTTAAATAAAAATTGAGACAGACGAACAAACACACTTATCAACTGCTCAGTTTGCTTGCGTGAGAAAAAGTTAGAAATTTCTTGACACGCGTTCTGATTGGTTAAGGCGTAGAGTAGTTTGGGGCAATAAAATTAACATTTCGCTGGCAACAACCGCCATTTGAAATTAAAACTATCTAAAGCTGACATCAGCGGGAGAGCCTGTGTGACCAAAGCTTTCACCGTCTGGACACTTAAAGCAGTGGTAGAACCCATTAACTGCCAAAGTCAAGCTTATGATATGTGATATTCTTGTTTGAGGGTAAGGCACAATAAGTATTTGTATTGATTTAATTAACATGCAGGCCACAGTTTGTGTTACGATAGCCAAAATAGGAATGCAATCTTTCGGAGTGAAAGAAAGGCATAAAATATTTGCTAGTGGCTTATAAATTTTGCGCATACCAATGCAGTAACCCAGAAGGGATATTGGTTTTTGCAGTGCCATAAATGTTTAAATATTATGTAAAATCATGTAGAGAATGTTAGAAAGAATTTATCCACAGGTTTCAGTGCTAGAGTAAGCACACCCTATCTATTGTATGAACGAAAAATCCTGTATAAGATGCTGTAAGGGAATCATTAAAGGGTCACAGGCTGGGTATGTACACCCCTGTCTATTATATGGAAGCGACACCTTGGAGGAAGGTATCAGGGCTTTGTACTATCACTGAAGAAGAATGTTTACACAGCAGTGATGTTAAACAATGAAAAAATAA
Organism: Oreohelix idahoensis; assembly: GCA_024509875.1. Taxonomy (NCBI): domain Eukaryota; kingdom Metazoa; phylum Mollusca; class Gastropoda; order Stylommatophora; family Oreohelicidae; genus Oreohelix; species Oreohelix idahoensis. The sequence continues at coordinate 177,930 of JAMPIV010002272.1, read as the reverse complement.
AGACTGGTGTAATGATCAGCACACATAGCTGATCAAGGTGAGTTGTTACAGTGGTTATGTATGGAAGTATTATAGATGAGAGTTATATGGGAGGGAATGTTCCTCTCATTTCAGGTTATATGTCAGAATACTTATTGGTGGCAGGAAACCTGGTGAGGAACGAAAATCCTGGGAGTAATCGCTCAGCATTCAAGTTGTAGCTAGCCCCACACCTTCGACCAGGAGCCCCACATTTGTTGATTCTGAGGACCTATGGGCCAACTGTTTTCTTCAATCCATGCCAGTTAAGTCCTTTAGAAAAGGCACTGACAAATTATTGATATCATAAAGTTCCACCATAATAACCATAACCATAATAATAATCTAATCACCTTGAAGTGATGAACCCAACAGTCTTTCCAACATATTAACAGTGATCAGTACAAGCCGGTAAACAGAACAGTGGGTGGATTTCTTCGGTGATTTTCTTTTGTATAAATAAGAGACATGGACAGAGTTCCAATTTATTTATTTTAAAAAGTGTAAATAAAAATTCGATTGAGTTTGACAATCCCTGTCCCAGAAAATTGAGGTACATGGAAATTAAATTGTAGTATAATTACCTAAACTTTAACACAAGTCTTACTCACTTTAATATTATTGAGTTACAGTTCTGTTTACATTTTATTTCGTCCTTATATTAAATACATTACCCTAGACACACTCAGCCACACAACATCACAGAGCCTTTTTCCCAGAGTGAGATCTCAGAGAGGTAGCAGATAGGTACCCTGAGAATACAACATCATCAACAATTAGACTCAGGGACTTACACAGCTTGACCTCACTCTGTGTACACTTAGTTGAGTAACACCAATAACCTCTCATTTACCACTGTGATCCTGTCATTAGTTTCACATTAGTGATCTTGTCATTAGGTCCACATTAGTGATCTTGTCATTAGTTCCACATTAGTGATCTTGTCATTAGTTCCACATTAGTGATCTTGTCATTAGTTCCACATTAGTGATCTTGTCATTAGTTCCACATTAGTGATCTTGTCATTAGTTCCACATTAGTGATCTTGTCATTAGTTCCACATTAGTGATCTTGTCATTAGTTCCACATGTCACTTAACATCCTCCTGTTGTACGCAAGTATCCATTTATGAAAGTCTGTAGATTTTTTGTTGTTATTGTAATTTTTTGGTTGTTCTCCATGTTTCAGAGCCATACATTAGGAGTGTCTTGACAATTGAATTGATTGATCAATTAAACCAAATTTCAGACCTGAAGGTTTTAAATAGTTGCACATGCACCCTAATATTACCGACTAAGTTGAAGGGGACGCGCCTCGCCAAAACGAGGCAAAATTTTATATATAAAAAAAAAAAATTGAATTGAAGACTGATTTTTTTGACTGACCTGAAAAGAGGACTCATTACACCCTCTTTTTTTTTTAACCAATATATCTTGGTGTCGAGCCAACAAAATCAATAACATCATTATCATCATCATCATCATCACCATCATCATCATCATCATCATCATCACCATCATCATCATCATCACCATCATCATCACCATCATCATCATCACCATCATCATCATCACCATCATCCTTCAACTCCCCACGGATCATATGTATTGAAGAAACCTATGCCAAGTCTTCCTGTCCCGTGCCATCAGATCCAAGTCTTTTCATATCTTCTTCACTCCTTCATTTGTGTCTTCATTTCTCTTGTCCACGTGTGCCTTGGTCTCCTTCTGCCTATCTTACCCTGGAGACTCCAGAACCATGACTGCCATCAGCGCCATGTAATGCTAACAACATATTTCCTCAACGTATGTAGGCTGAATTGAATTATTGTTTGTAGATGTTTTTTTTTGTCGTTTTTAAGAATTTTCTACAGAACGGGGTACCCGGTTTCATGCCCAACCCTCCTTAGTCACCTCTTACGACATTGCGTGGTAGGTTACAGTGTTACTATTCTTTGCTCCCCTTTCGAGCCCCGGTAACACACGCTTTATATATAACACGCCTGAAAATTTGAGTTGAACTTTTCCTTATACTTAGATTATGTTGATTTCCCGTAGTATTACTTAGATTACATATCTTCCCCTTGCGTACATTTTGATTACATAAACCGCCCCCCTTAGAGAGTAAAGGAGATTAAGGGCCGAAACTCTTGTTCGACGGGGTGGGGGGGGGGGGGGGGGGGGGGGGGGGAAAGGGGGGACAACTTCTGATGATCAGATTGCCTCCTGTTGTATCGCTCTGTATAGAGTTTCCTATCTTTCCCCTGTAAACTAGGTTACATAATTGTCCCGCCAAATATTTAAATTTAAATTTAATATCTTTCTCTCACACGCAGATTTGCACAGTCTATAGAAATTAAAGTGGTATGGCCTTTTCAGAAAAATGGAGCCCGGTAAAGTACCTCATAAATGCCTACAACAGTAGAAGATCCGGTTTCAGAGCACGGGGAAGACCAACAGGTAGATGGATAGACATCACAAAAATGCTACAACATGAGCTCACAGCAGCCAATGTGACACGCATGGCTCAAGAACGCAAACTTTAACTCCCGACTACGCTTCACGGCAACAGTGGACGGATAAAATTAAGGAAGTAAGTAAAAATATGAAGGTATTAGACAGCTTTCCTTTACACACACCTGGATTACCAACTGTTCTTTTGCTAACACTTACAATGGTACTTAACCACACTTAGAATATAGCTTTTGCTAACACTTACAATGGTACTTAACCCCACTTAGAATATAACTTTTGCTATTAGATAATAGATTTCTCTTACAAACGTTCAGATTACAGTTGTCGCTTACACACAATTAGATTATAACTTTCGCTTAGAGACAGTTATATTACAACTTTTGCTTACAAACTTTCAGATCATAGCTTTCTAACTGTGTAGTTAGATTATAACTTTGGCTTACACACTGTTAGATTATAACTTTGGTTTACACACAGTTAGATTATTACTTTCGCTTACACACAATTAGATTACAACTTTTGTTTACACACAGTTAGATAACAACTTTCGCTTACACACATTTAGATTACAACTTTCGCTTACACACAGTTAGATTACAACTTTCGCTTACACACAGTTAGATCACAACTTTCTCTTACACACAGTTAGATTACAAATTTCGCTTACACAAAGTTAGATTAAAACTTTCGCTTACACACAATTAGATTATAGCTTTCGCTTACACACAATTAGATTACATTTTTCGCTTACACACAATTAGATTACAACTTTCGCTTACACAATTAGATTACAACTTTCGCCTACGCATAATTAAATTATAACTTTCGCTAACAAACACTTACATTTTACCTTTTGTTACAAACATTTAAATTCTACCTTTCGCTACAAACACTTCGATTCAACCTGTAGCTAACAAACACTTCGATTCTACCTTTACCTAACAAACACTTAGATTCTACCTTTCGCCACTTAGATTCTACCTTTAGCTAACAAATACTAAGATTCTATCTTTCGATAACAAACACTTAGATTCGACCTGTTGCTTACAAACATGTAAAATTCTAGATTTCGCTTACAAACACTTAAGCGACGTATATTCACAGAACACCTTCCAGACAATGACGTCACTTTTTGACAATGACGCCACATTTTGATCTCTAATCTTTATATATAGTTTTGTACTTGAATAAACCGTAAGGTGAATCAAGATCATTTGTATATGCATGAAAAGCACCGTAAACCTTTTCTTTCCCGCACTTCTACATAAATCAGTACGCCCTCAATTTCTACGTATACTCTGAATCCTATTTAAAACTTTCTTCCATATAAAGTCCCATCTGAGTTTAACCCCTTCTTCCCCATCCCTCAGATTAATTCTAACAAAATGAACGTATAATCCATTCCGACACTTATTGAAAGCGAAGGAAAAATTATAAAGGAATATAGACAGTCTTTGATCGTCTGCTATAATTTATCACAGCGGGAAAACACAAATTAAACCGGAGGGTTGTATGATTGTATAGATTTCAACTACTTATCAAAGCCATCTCCTTCCGCCCTTAACTAAGAGATGTCCCATCATGTTTTTTACAACCGGTTTGCTGCATTTTCGATTGTAGTTATGCGTTCTGAATTTAAGAAGGCTGCACAGCCGTGGTCTTTGAATTCTCGTCAAGGCTTTCATCCCACGTGAATTATTGCACGTGACGGCGACTGCTTCCAGGGGCTGCATACAAGGCCAGACATGCGGTCTCCGATGTGCATTAAAATAAGAAATAGATCTAGAAAAGAATGATTTAATGAAGACACAGCGACAGTGTAATGGCTAGCGCGACAGATAACCCGGCTGAAAAAAAAACACAAAGCTTCTTTTGTATGTAGGATTTGTGAACAAAGAAAAGAAGCTGATATTAATCCGCCGAAGGAATTCAGAACATTCAAAAAAAAAAAAAAAAAAAAAATTCAGAAATTTCCCGTAATTTAACATTTACAAAGATATTCAGGAATTCAAATGTGGAGTACAGGTGCGTTGCATTCGGATTTGTTCTTCAACCTCTTTTTAGATCTTTCTTTCCTTCTTAGCTTTTTACCTGTTCCTCTTCTACCTCTTCCTATACTACTTTGTAACATTATCTATCTATCTATCTATCTATCTATCTATCTATCTATCTATCTATCTATCTATCTATCTATCTATCTATCTATCTATCTATCTATCTATCTATCTATCTATCTGTCTGTCTGTCTGTCTGTCTGTCTGTCTGTCTGTCTGTCTGTCTGTCTGTCTGTCTGTCTATCTTTCTGTCTGTCTGTCTGTCTGTCTGTCTATCTGTCTATCTAATTCACGAACATATAGTTGGATTGCATCTTGTGCGCGTTTATTATGAAGTAATAGTAAGTAACCCGTCAAAATTATAGTGTGCTCTGTCAGTTACATAACCTAAAGATGGCACTAATTATACTTTGGTCATTTCATACATTTGCATTACATTTGCCGTCATTAGATCTCTGTAATAAAATCTATCTGGATGCATTTGATATGAAGCAATGGGGGAAACCTTTCAAAAAATGACATTGGGTTAAGTAATATTGAACTAATGGAATGAAATTTGATAAATTTGGCCATATATTTAGAAGGTCTCATACCGCCGATGCTATCAGTCTGTGCACCCACTGATGCAAAACTCAGTACAAAATTATACGAACGAATGTCCTCCCTGAAGTACCGATAATGTGGATGATCAGATAGGTACTCAATAAATCTATTAACAATAAAGGAAACGTGTGTATTAGCTGGTAATCATCCTCCGATAAAGAAGTGCCTTTGTGACAGAAATATTTGAAGGTGTTGCCGGCTGATTTTTCGGACGCAAAGCTTTATGAGTTGTAGAACTAGTGTTCAACGTTTATTCGGCAACAGTTAAGAGATTGGATACAATATTCATTGAATGCATCATTTTTTGGAAACAGTGGTATTTTGAAAATACGCAATGAACCGCTGTCTGATGCTTTAGTGTTCCGCTGCGATTCATGGTAATGTCTTAAAACTTCGGCATCTGTAGTGCGAAGTAAGGTATCATCTTCACGCGATCCTTTGGCTCGATGGGATGTATGACATGTCTGCTATTTATCGAAAGCTGCAGCTCAAAGTAATGCAACGTATTTCGGCGTTTCTGTTGCTCAGTTTTGATTGACACAAGTCTTATTCTTACTACATCTGCAGCTCGACGTAAGGCAGCATCTTCCGACGCTTTTGTGGCTCGTTTCCATTGAGGCCAGTCTTTTTCTTTCTGCATGTACAGCATGGCTTTCATGAACGTCCTGTGACGTACCGCTGGCTTGGCTCTATGCATGACGTATCCGATTTTAATCTTCAGTTTTAGGTCGTGGTGTTAAAACCTCTTCCATAAAGAAGCTTCTTCTTCTTTTACCATAGTAAATATACCCGTCAAAATAATGACGGGGAAAGAACTTAAGCTAACGTCTTAACCTTTCAGCATCTGCAGCACAATTCGAAGACTGGGTAACTCATTTTGTTGATTCTGAATGAAGTTATTTTACTCATTTTTTGTAAAGTTTTCTAGGAAAAAAAAAACTGTTGGCGTTTTTTTAAGGGACGTAATTTTTTCCTCTTTCTTATCAAAGGGAAACAATCACACGGCGCATAAAAATAATAACAATAAAATATATTGTAGATTTTTGACACTATACTATGTGTTTTTTATTTATTATTTAAAACGTAGCTGCAATAGTGGTGGGAAAAAAGATGAATGCTATATTAACCGTGTGCATTGTAGACAAATGCTAAAAAGCGTACAACTTTTATATAATTTTTAAACTGCAACTTTGGTGAAAAAATATTTGTGACGGACGCACGATGACGGACGCCTCTATTATTTTGACGGGTATATTTACAATGGTAAATGAAGAAGAAGCTTCTTTATGGAAGAAGTTTTAACACCACGACCAATGGCTATAATCTTGAAGTTACATGTACGGCATGCAAAACACGAAAAAATAAATATATACATATCATATCAAATAATTATTAAACTAGTGACTTTTTAAACAAGGAAAAAAAAAATTTATTACACATAAGGGAGGGAAACCCGAGGCCTGTAAACAGTAAATTAATATGACACAAATATAAAGGTATGTTATCAGGCACTCGCAGGAAATAAAGAAGTAGAACACCAGACAACAGAAAAACAACAGACATGAGTGGCTTACCCAGGATTTGAACACTGGACCTTCCGTGCGACAACCCCGCGCCATGCAAGCGAATCACACTATCCGCCCTGCCATCTACGCATCATCAAAAATGATGTTTCAATGGCAGGTCAACAGTGCGAACCACAATACATGACACCAGAAGTCCATCATGGGCAGTTCAGCCTATTAATGACGCAATCACTTCTGTTGTATTTCTATCAAGCAGTATAGGCCGAATCCAACAAGACAAGGAACTTAATACTGTGTCCAGTAAGTTCTAGTCTACTATCATTTACTGGACACAGTATTAAGGTCCTTGTCTTGTTGGATTCGGCCTATACTGCTTGATAGAAATACAACAGAAGTGATTGCGTCATTAATAGGCTGAACTGCCCATGGTGGACTTCTGGTGTCATGTATTGTGGTTCGCACTGTTGACCTGCCATTGAAACATCATTTTTGATGATGCGTAGATGGCAGGGCGGATAGTGTGATTCGCTTGCATGGCTAGGCGGGGTTGTCGCACGGAAGGTCCAGTGTTCAAATCCTGGGTAAGCCACTCATGTCTGTTGTTTTTCTGTTGTCTGGTGTTCTACTTCTTTATTTCCTGCGAGTGCCTGATAACATACCTTTATATTTGTTTCATATTAATTTACTGTTTACAGGCCTCGGGTTTCCCTCCCTTATGTGTAATAAATGTTTATACAATACCAAACCTACCCACTATCCTGTTCTCACTGTTCTAGTCTACTATCATTTACTGGACACAGTATTAAGGTCCTTGTCTTGTTGGATTCGGCCTATACTGCTTGATAGAAATACAACAGAAGTGATTGCGTCATTAATAGGCTGAACTGCCCATGTTGGACTTCTGGTGTAATGTATTGTGGTTCGCACTGTTGACCTGCCATTGAAACATCATTTTTGATGATGCGTAGATGGCAGGGCGGATAGTGTGATTCGCTTGCATGGCTAGGCGGGGTTGTCGCACGGAAGGTCCAGTGTTCAAATCCTGGGTAAGCCACTCATGTCTGTTGTTTTTCTGTTGTCTGGTGTTCTACTTCTTTATTTCCTGCGAGTGCCTGATAACATACCTTTATATTTGTTTCATATTAATTTACTGTTTACAGGCCTCGGGTTTCCCTCCCTTATGTGTAATAAATGTTTATACAATACCAAACCTACCCACTATCCTGTTCTCACTGTTCTAGTCTACTATCATTTACTGGACACAGTATTAAGGTCCTTGTCTTGTTGGATTCGGCCTATACTGCTTGATAGAAATACAACAGAAGTGATTGCGTCATTAATAGGCTGAACTGCCCATGTTGGACTTCTGGTGTCATGTATTGTGGTTCGCACTGTTGACCTGCCATTGAAACATCATTTTTGATTATGCGTAGATGGCAGGGCGGATAGTGTGATTCGCTTGCATGGCTAGGCGGGGTTGTCGCACGGAAGGTCCAGTGTTCAAATCCTGGGTAAGCCACTCATGTCTGTTGTTTTTCTGTTGTCTGGTGTTCTACTTCTTTATTTCCTGCGAGTGTCTGATAACATACCTTTATATTTGTTTCATATTAATTTACTGTTTACAGGCCTCGGGTTTCCCTCCCTTATGTGTAATAAATGTTTATACAATACCAAACCTACCCACTATCCTGTTCTCACTGTTCTAGTCTACTATCATTTACTGGACACAGTATTAAGGTCCTTGTCTTGTTGGATTCGGCCTATACTGCTTGATAGAAATACAACAGAAGTGATTGCGTCATTAATAGGCTGAACTGCCCATGGTGGACTTCTGGTGTCATGTATTGTGGTTCGCACTGTTGACCTGCCATTGAAACATCATTTTTGATGATGCGTAGATGGCAGGGCGGATAGTGTGATTCGCTTGCATGGCTAGGCGGGGTTGTCGCACGGAAGGTCCAGTGTTCAAATCCTGGGTAAGCCACTCATGTCTGTTGTTTTTTCTGTTGTCTGGTGTTCTACTTCTTTATTTCCTGCGAGTGCCTGATAACATACCTTTATATTTGTTTCATATTAATTTAACAAAAAAAAAAAAAAAAGCGGAGTGTGCTCAACTATTGATCCTGGTTGAAACCTATCCACACTTGAAATAAACGCGTTGTGCAACACATACTGACTACAATGTTTAAACTTGGTCGTTCAATAACTTTCCTCTTTGCCTGGTCTGCCTGTTGTGCCTCCAAGGCTTCTTTGTTTCCGAAAACCAGCTTGTACCGGCTTTTTTTCAGAATACAGTCTTACCTTTCATTTCACCGTGTGTGTGCGCGTGTGCGGCTTTTATTTATCGCTCTTCTCCCAATGTATGTCATACTAAGAAGCTTTCATTAATATTAGTATCTAAAGAAATGTAATGAATATAGGTTTTTAGAATATGTATGTATATGGTTAGACATACGTGCACCAATACTACACATCCTGTTTCTTTTCCTTCTCACTTTTGTTTCTCGGGATTTATACATACCAAAGCCTTTGTCTAAAACATATAAATTATATCACTTGGGTATGCATATGTACAAAAGTACTTGCGAGAACAGAGGAGTTTTTATGTTGCCATGTAAACCTTTTTATCATGTTTCCTTTTTGTAAAATGCACATGATTTGTAAATTGAAAAATTGTCCATGTATTTCACTTTGTAAAATATACACGATTTTGTAAATTGAATAGAAAGCAAATAAAGTTCACTTTAAAAAAAAAAAGAAAGTCTTGTGATTCATACGTGTTGTCTATATACTTGGCAAGATGTTACCAACAGAGCATGCTAGAAATCATACACTGGATTACAGAAATCTGAGAATAAAACATAGACCATGTATTAAATTGTGTTGTGTAATAAAATCTGAAATTTTGTTGTGCAATAATTCTGAGCAACTCCGCCAATGCCGGTCCCAAGCCCGGATGAAAAAGGAGGAGGGCGGCCTGCATGGAGGCCGTAAGGAGGCAGCCCCTCCACCATGCAAAGGCACAACAGGCCAATCACCTGTTTGCTTTAAATTATGATTACGCGAACTACAAGAGAGAAAACCGGACTGATTCTAAAGGCGACGAACTGGAACGGACTACGGACTACGACTTATGGAACTTGGAACACAAGAAGTATAAATGGGAAGGAAGAGGAGCTGGTGGAAGAGATGAGGAAAGCAAAACTAGAAATCCTGGCTATAACGGAAACGAAGAAAAAAGGACAAGGAGTCATGGATCTCGATGGCAACACGTTGCTCTACAGTGGTGTACCCATATCTGAAAGAGCTAAAGGGGGCGTGGGTTGCATTGTGGCCCAAAATCAAAAAGATAGTATCAAGGGATGGAACTTTGTCTCGGAGCGCATTATGGTTGTAAAACTAAAAGAAGGAGAAACCATAGTCAACCTGGTCATAGTGTATGGGCCAAATGAGGATGAGAGAGCAGAGGTCAAGGAGGAATTCTTCGAGCTACTTCAAAGGACAGTGGATGACTGCCTAGATGAAGTTATTATGCTCGGAGATTTTAATGCCAGAGTTGGAAATGACCATGCTAGATGGGGTGGAGTTATCGGAAGATATGGAGAAGATACTCTCAATGACAATGGAAAGCGACTCCTTAGATTCTGCAGTGAGCAGAATCTGATCATTACAAACACAAAGTTCCCCCATAAGCGCATACATGCATACACTAGATGTGAACCAACCAAGAATGAGAAGTCAGTGATCGACTATGCCATTGTTCGGAGAAGCTCATTCAGATATGTCCGAGATGCAAGAGTCTGGAGGGGGCCAGAGATTGGAAGTGATCACTACCTGCTAACAATCAAACGAACAACTGAAAGAGTTGCTCAGCCTAGGAACTGCCCAACATCACGCAAGAAACCAAGTAAACGAGCAGGAGAAATGAGCATTAGGATCTACAAGCTGAGAGAGCCAGAAATTAAGACCAGATATCAGGGGCTTATTGCTACAGCAGTGAGAAACACAGAAGAACGACCTGATGACTTGGAAACCCTCTGGAATAAATTCAAGGATATCATAAAGACAGCTGCTGCAGAAGCATGCGGTGAAGTCCGACTTGGGAACCAGAGAAAGAGGACACCTTGGTGGACAGAGGAAGTCAAAGAGAAAATAAGAGAGAAGAAAATGGCATGGAAACAATACTTAGGAGCTAAAAACACAACAGGACAAATGGAAAAATATAGAGAATATGTGACACTCAGAACAGAAGCAAAGAACAAAGTACTAGCAGCAAAACAGAAGTCCTGGGAAGAATTTGGAGAAAAGCTAGAAAAAGATGCACAAGAAAACCAGAAATTGTTCTATAAGACCCTAAAGAACATGAGGAAAGAAAAACAATGCCCTCTCAAATTTATAAAGGACAAGCAAGGCAAATTGCTTACTGCCCCGAAGGAAGTAATGGAAAGATGGAAAGAATATTTCTCAGAACTCCTGGATGGTGAGCATGATGAAGCATCAGAAATGATAACCACTAGCACAGAAGAGAAAACCAATGATGGTGAAGATGACATAAAGATGGAAGAACTGAGGGCAGCACTAGAGAAAATCAAGATGGGCAAAGCAGCAGGGCATGATGGTATAACACCAGAAATGGTTAAGTACATGGGAGCATCAGGCGACCTATTACTCTTAAAGGTCCTACAGACAGCATGGTGCAACAAGACCATACCAAAGGATTGGGAGATTGCCATCATAACACCAATTTTCAAAAAGGGTGACAATCGACAATGTGGAAACCATAGAGGCATATCCCTTCTCAGTGTCCCTGGTAAAATCTACTCTAGAATCCTAGAGCAGAGACTCCGACGCCTAGCTGAGCCACAATTGGATGAGGTCCAGTGCGGATTCCGAGCAAACCGAAGTACTCAAGACCTAATCTTCACACTCAGACAGCTGAGTGAAAAGGCCCTTGAGTATAAGAGTGAGATCCATCTTTGTTTCATAGATCTGGAAAAGGCGTTTGACAGGGTCCCCTGGAGCAAACTTTGGGACTGTTTGGCAAGGAAGAATATTCCAGCACCTCTGATTCATGCTATACAGAGCTTCTACAAGTCTTGCAGAAATTATGTGAGGACAGCAAACCATAAGTCAGAAGAGTTCAGGACCACCACTGGTGTAAGACAAGGTGATATTCTATCACCTTACCTCTTCATACTCCTTATGGACGATGTCATCAAGGCATGTAAGGAGAGAACAAGAAAGTATTCAGTGGGGTACTGGAAGATGAGACAGGTCTATATTTTGGAGCTGGCATTTGCTGATGATGTTGCCCTGATTGCTAAATCAGAGGCACATCTCCAATCCAACCTGCAAGTCTGGAAGGAAGAGCTGGAGAAGAGAGGGATGGTCATAAGCAGCTCTAAAACAAAATCCATGGTGATATCACGAGAAGAAAGAAAACATCAGATTAAGTTGGGAGAACAGGTCCTGGAGCAGGTCGACCACTTTAAATATCTCGGAGCTATTATAGACCGAAAGGGAGGCATCAAAGAAGAGTTGGCCACTCGAAAAGCAGCGGCTGGGAGACTTTTTCAGGCCATAAATCGTGGATTCCTCAGCAAGAAAGAGGTTGGTAAGAAAACGAAGATGGCTGTATACCGCTCCACCTATGTCCCAGTCTTGACATATGGATGCGAGTCGTGGGCAATGACTACAACCTACAAAAGCCAGATCCAAACCTAAGAAATGAGGTATCTGAGGAAAGTGGTTGAAGTAACAAGAAGAGACATGGTCCGCAACCGGACGATCCGTCAAGGCCTAAAATCCCATCCGCTGCAGACCCAAATAGAACAGTCCCAACTAAGATGGTTTGGCCATGTCTGCAGAATGGGAGAAGATCGGCTACCACGACAAGCATGGGAAACAAAGAGCCAGGGATCCAGACCTCCAGGACGACCCAGAGTCCGCTGGGAGGACAACATTAGACAATCTTTGAAGGACCGAGGACTAGAATGGAACCAGGCCAGGAAGAAGACAGCTGATAGAATGGTCTGGCGCTCTCTCTTCCAAACCTCTACACCTCACGGTAGAAGGGGAACGACTAAGTAAGTAAGTAATAATTCTGAGCTTTTGTTGTGTAATATAACTGCACTTTTGTAGTGTATCAAATCTGAACTTTTGATGTGTAAAAAAACAACAACAACAAAAAAAACGGCAAAACAAAAATAAAAGCTGACCTGAAAGTTAAAAAAGAAAAAGAAAAAAAAGGCAGGTTTTTAATTATAGTGTGTTGTTTCTGTTACACGTATTACGTACATTGCTGATTCTTCTATAGTCTCGCTTGCTCGCTGTGAATGACGCGATCGTCTCTTTCTTTTAGCCATTTACCATTTTGATCCATAATAATAAGTCTGCAATACTTTAAATTAAAATTCTGTCTTGAAGAAACAATCAGAAACTTACATTTTAAGGTTATTTTCAAGAAAAATGATGAGTTAAATCCGTTTCCCGAATGAAACTGGACAGAAGAGTATCTTGATTGTCTGTTGATTTAATGCCCACCGTCACACTTTTCTATTTTCGCGAGAATACATATAAGGGGAAACAATACAATTATTGTCTAATTTTAAACCACAGTTGCACTCCCTTAGCTGTGGTTGAAAGTTAATATACCCTCTCGAAAATAGAAAAAGTGCGCAAATGACGGTGTGCAAAATGTGACTGACCGACCGACCGAAGTACTTACGGTGGGAATTATAGTATTGGATACCTTTTGTAAAACCTTACAAACGAGTATGCATCACTTAAATGTTATATAAATGCGTGGATTATTCATCAGAGCGTTGGGTAAACTGAAGCAGTTGGAAGTCTAAGACTGCCATGTTGTTTGCCTCCATCTCGCGGCTGCAGCGCCTAACCGAGAGAAGCATTCCAGATATTTACTTTCATTTCAGAGGTTATCAGGCCAGCGCCATCTAAAACTTTGAGATAACTCACTGCTGTAATGTTTAAGTTTTGACTTCCCTGAATTGATTGATACATGGAAGTTGTTTTGATTCATGATTGTACAAGTGACAATACGACGGTAGTTTCCCGTTGCTTTCCGTAAAGGTCAAGATAGTCTCAAAACAGGTATTGCCGCAGGGAGGGAAGTGTTCGAACCTTCGCATTACTAGGTTCTGCTTTTATAAGGTGGGTGACCAGTTCCCTTCCTCGATGCCCTTTCATTCCCTAACTCAAGAGCGATTTACACCTGGGTATACTGGAGCTTCACGCGACCAGGTTTAGATCCAGGAAACCAGGTAACAGCGCTGCGACAGGCAAGCTCTCTAACCGCCCAGCCAATCGGACGCTCATTTATCAACGGACGTAAGAAAGAAAGCTGTTCATAGTTGTATACAACGATCCTGACAAACGGAAGTGAGTCACGGACAATTAATAAACAAGTAGGAAAAGCAGCCACAGAGTTTCCAGAAGAATGTTACAAGTACCAAGGATTAAAACATTAAAAACGAATACTGTTGGCTTCATGAAAGAGGCCAATGCGCAAAGGAAGATTGTTCCTCATTTTAAAAGGAAGTTTGTTCCTCATGTTAAAAGGAAGTTTGTTCCTCATGTTAAAAGGAAGCAGTCTACTCTCTTTGGGCAAGTTATGAGAAGAAAAAACCTGGAATATATCGTAACAACAGGGAAGACTGAAGGAAGATAAGATATAATATATCGTGACAACAGGGAAGATTGAAGGAAGATAAGATAGAATATATCGTGACAACAGGGAAGATTGAAGGAAGATAAGATAGAATACGACACAGAGAGAAGGTACCGGGCGGCCTGACGTCATGGCATGGAAAAAATCAACATAATTAATACATAGTCGTGGAGACAGAAAGTTGTGGAGAGACGTCATTGCCTACACCACCAGGCATTGTACGTGAAGAAGAAAAGACATGATATACTACAACCTGTTACGCTGTATTTGGTTTTCATGTATTCTAATCTGCTGCATTTACAACCGCTGAAATCATACTTAGCAAAAACTTCTCCAGATATGGACTTAAAAACATGACGTGCGATTACAACAAAATCACGTGAGACCACACATTTGTAGTGAGAAGTCCAAAATGTGGGCGGGAACATTTTTAGGAGACCGGATCCTGCTGTCTTATTTGTAAATATCAAACATGCGGGAAGCAAAAAAGAGGGCGATTGGTCATATTGTAATAAAAGACCTTGCATTATTTTTATCATCTCCTCAAAATTAAATTTGCTATGCCGATTTCCATATCTTGTCATAAATTACAACTTTAAAATGTATTTAATATCAAGAAAGTTGTTTATATTTGCTTCAAACAGCACTAAAAAGTATAAAAAATATATTTCACACTCAGGGTCATCATCACCCCCCAGCTCTCATAGGAGCATAGGCCTTCAACAAATTTATGCAAGGTCATCCTGCCCTATGCATTACTCTCATTGTATTTCCATGTCGTTTTTATCGCGTTCATTTCTGTCTCCTGTTCTCTTCTCCAAATGTTTTTGATCTTCATCTATATATATCTTACCATGCGAGTTCCACAACAAGGACTGCTTTGTAATGCTCTCAATAGGTTTCTCCAATGAGTGCCTTATTCATCGTCAGCGTCTTCTCTCATCTCTTGTTCTACTGGCACCTGTCTGGTCCTTGCCACCAGTTCCACATTACTGATCCTGCCTGTCACGGAATTTGGATCGATCTCTTGTCCACTCCGGAAGTATTTAGTTACATTTTTGTGTATACCAAATTACTTGAATTTTCTAGTGGTAGCACATTTCCTGTCCCCACTTTCTCTCAGGTATTAGCCATTTTCTAATCAATTTTACACTCCCTTCGGTGATAATTCATCATGTTTGCTTTAAGCTTCTCGGCTTTGCTAAGATAAGGCACAGGTAAAAAACCCAGATGGGCCGGTCAGTTTTCGCATGGTGACCGAGCGTTGTGTTTACCTAAGGCGTACGGGCATTCATTTATCGGACCGGACTTGTTAGAGCCTCTTGAGGACTTAAAAGCCCAGGAAAACTCTACTATTATTTTCAAGGAAAACCGGAATCTGAAGAATCTGAAACACGGAGTCAAAATGGGAAGTTATTGTAAAGTAACAACACCCCAGAAGTTGCCTTAACTTTATTTCTGAGCCAAAAAATCTGTGATCCCAAAGTCAATTCGGGGTACGTTGTAAATCTATAATTATATATTTTACATTATTAACACGTGAAATAATATGTGTATATTGTGAATATTAATATGTGAAAATTGCTAAGTGAAAGTCATTTGAAGTGGCCTGAAGTCGACGCTAGACATCATCATCAGACGGGTCTTAGAGACGCGGGACCAGCTTGGTAGTTACTCCCTGACACTTCTTGGAACGTGCTACAACTTTCAAACTTGACCAGTGACGAGTGTGATCCAGTAATCTTTCTGCAAAGACCCAAACATCAGCTGGAGCAGAACATCACTAGCAACTAAGTAGAAACATATAAACTGCCAAGTGAACTCTTAACCAATACTCCATAACATCACTCGATGATGATTACTGTTTGTTAAAGAATTATTTATTTTTTAAACTTTTAACTATAATTTATTATTAAATTTGTTATATATATATATATATATATATATATATATATATATATATATATATATATATATATATATATATATATATATATATATATATATATATATATATATATATATATATATATATATATTCATTCATAACCCTCCACTCCCAAAGAAGCATAGGCCTTCAACAAACACATGTCGAATCCTCTTTTCACGTGCCATCATTTCAAGTTCTTTCCACGTTCTCCTTATCATGTTCACCTCTGTTTCCAGCTCTCTTCTCCATGTGCTTCTTGGTCTACCTCTGCTTCTCTTGCGCTGGGGGTTCCAGAACAAGGACTGCCTTGTAATGCTATCAACAGGTTTCCTCAGTGTGTGTCCTATCCATCGCCATCGTCTTCTTCTCATCTCTTGTTCACTGGCACTTGTCTAGTTCTTGTCATCACTTCCACGTTTGTAACCTTGTCATACCATTTTAATCCCTCTATTCTACGCAAGCACCCATTTATGAAAGTCTGTAGCTTTTTGGTAGTTGTCTTTGTTGTTCTCCATGTCTCAGAGCCATACAATAGGACTGACTTCACATTTGAGTTGAAGATTCTTATTTTCGTGTTGGATCCGATTTCTCTTGATCTCCATATATTTCCCAATGCAATGAAAGCTCCTCTTGCTTTTTGTATTCTTATTTTGAAATCACTGTCTGTCCCTCCAACTTTGTCTATATTACTGCCAAGATATGTGTACGATTCTACATCTTGTATTGGTGCTTCTTCAAGTTCAACCCTGTTATCATTACTTGCATTTATTCTATTATCTTTGTCTTTTCCCTGTGTATTTTCAGACCCAATTGCTGTGACCTCTCATCGAGTGTTTTCAATTTGTCCTGCATCTGATTACGGTTATGGGACAGAAGAGCTAAGTCATCAGCAAAATCCAGATCATCCAACTGCTTAGTCAGAGTCCACTGGATTCCATTTCTGTTGTGTGTTGACGATGTTCTCGTAACCCAGTCTATTGCTAGTAAGAAAAGAAATGGAGACAAGAGGCATCCCTGTCGCACTCCTGTTCTTATCCCAAACGGTTCTGTTAGCTGTCCTTCACGAAGAACTCTGCTTGTCATGTCTTCATATGTTTTCTTTATTAAATTAATGACCTTCAGGGGAACTGCATAATGCCTCATCAATTTCCAAAGTGATTCTCTGTCTACACTGTCAAATGCCTTTTCGTAGTCCACAAATCCGATGTATAGTGGTGAATTCCATTCCAGACTTTGTTCAACTATTATTCTCAAAGTGGCTATCTGGTCTGTACAGGATCTGTTTTGTCGAAAACCTGCTTGTTCATCTCTCAGTTTCTTGTCTATGGACTCTTTTAATCTTTCAAGGATAATCCTGTTTAATACTTTTCCTGGCACTGAAAGTAACATTATTCCTCTATAATTTGTGCACTCTTGTAAATTTCCCTTCTTAGGCAACTTGACCAGATATCCTTCCTTCCATTCTGCTGGTATCTCTTCCTTTTCCCAGACTTTACCAAGTAATGTATATAACATCTCTGTAGCCGTGTCGATATCTGCTTTGATGGCCTCTGCTGGAATGTCATCAGGTCTAGACGCTTTTCCATCTCTTAGAAGCTTTATGGCTTTCTTTATTTCTTCCTTCGTTGGTCTTTCACCGTTAATTTGTAGCTCTTCTTCTGTTGGCTGGATGTCCAGGGGGTTTTGTGGAGCTGGTCTATTGAGAAGGTCCTCAAAATATTCTGTCCACCTCTTCATTTACTTTTGTATATTGCTGAGCAGTTTTCCATTCTTGTCTTTTATGAAGCAACTTGTTTGCTTGTATTTCCCCGTTAGCTTCTTTATGCTTCTATACAGTTCTCTCATATTCCATTTGGCGGCAGCATCTTCTGCCTCTCTTGCCAACTCCTCAATATACTTCCTCTTGTCTCTTTTGATACTTTTTTTTACTTCTTTGTTTGCTTCTGTGTACACTTCTTGAGCCTTGGCTTTGGAACTTCTGGTTTTGCGTGTGTTTAAATCTGCTTTCTTGTTTTTCCTGTCTTTTATCTTATTGATAGTTTGTGTTGTTATCCATGCTTTTTGTTGTCGTTCTCTTTTCCCCTGTATTTCTTCACATGTCTCATTCCATACCGTTTTGATTTGCTGCCAATAGTCTTCTGTATTCTCTGCATCTTCCAGCTGTTGGAGCACTTGGAGTTTGTTGGATATTGTGACCGCAAATGTGTCTCTTGTTTCTTGATTTCTTAGATGTCCTACATTAAATTATTGTCTATAATTTTGCATTGCTGCATATCTCTTGAGTTTCATTTTTACTTTGGCTATCAGAAGGTGGTGATCTGATGCCACATTTGCTCCGCTATATACCTTTACATCCTGCAATGATGATCTAAACTTCTTGTTTATGCATATATGATCAATCTGATTTTCTGTTCTATGGTCTGGTGATATCCATGTTGCCTTGTGTATTCTCTTATGTAGAAACATGCTTCCTCCTATAGCCAGTTGATTTGAAGCACAGAAGTTTGAGAATAGTTCCCCATTTTCATTCATTATTCCTAGCCCCTGTTTTCCCAAGACTTCTTCAAAGCCGGTGTTGACTGTACCTATCTTTGCATTCATGTCACCCATCAAAATTGTGATGTCTCTTCTTTTTACTTTTTCTATAATTTCCGGTAGTCTAGTATAAAATGCTTCTTTCGCAGACTCTTCTTTGTCATTAGTTGGTGCATAACAATGGATGAAATTTACATGAATTTTCTTTTTAGCTGTTTTAAAAGAAGCTGTTACTATTCTGGATCCAACGGCTTCCCATTCAATGAGTGCTTTTTGTGCTTCTTTAGATAACATAAGAGCTACCCCTTCACTGTGGTGTGAACTTTCGTCTTCATGTCCTGAGGACAGCACCAATTCACCTGTGATGAGTTTCTTCCTGTCTACCCCCTTCCACTTTGTTTCACACAGTCCCAGAACCTCGATTTTATATTCCCTCATCTCTGCTGCTACTCGTGCCACTTTCCCTTGTTCGTTTAATGTCCGAACATTCCAGGTGCCAAATCTGGAAGTTCTCCTAGAAGAAAGAAGGTTAGTCAGTAACACAGACTCCTTTCGGCTTTCTCTGTGTTGTATCATACTCCTCCCTGCGAGAGGACCTTCCCCTGTCTTGGATGGCTGTGTTTTATTTTCCTCAATTGACTTGTCCATGTTTGTTAAAGTTTTTTGTGGTTTAAATTTTTTTCCAGGATGGGATAACCGGCCCCCATGCCCAACCCTCCTTAGTAGCTTTCTACGACATGCTTGGCAGGGAACAGTGTTACTATTATTTGCTCCCATTTCGAGCCCCAGTAACACACGGGTGGATATATATATATATATATATATATATATATATATATATATATATATATATATATATATATATATATATATATATATATATATATATATATATATATATATATATATATATATATATATATATATATATAATGTTGATTTAATTATTTTGAATGTACTACAACCGTATGTCTCAGACAATTTCTTAAATACGCTTGCACAGAGCTTTAAAATAATAATAAGAGAAGTTTCGCTGACAACTCAGCTGGAGGCTTGAACGAGCTAACGAATTATAAGAAAACCCTATCCTTCACAAAATGTTGACGGCAGATACTGGAGTTAACATTTGCTCAACCTCATGCTTTTCTGAATATCTTGTGGAACTCCCTTGAGGTAGAAGCATCATTGTCCTTCTACCTACAATTCTGCCAAGAGTAATCATGTGCGAAGGTAGACACCTTTGAAGACCCACATTAGTGACTCTTGAGTTTTGGTCACTGTTGGACCACTACTGCAGAGCTAAGGGGAGGCAACCCGTGACACTGCCATACCATTTTAATCCGCCTTTTCTACACAAACATCCATTTGTGTAAATAAAATGTCGTAAAAGGCCACCCAAGGAGGATTGGTCATTGGGCCGGCTAAACACCCCGTAGAAACGTTAAGCCACACACAGTTGAGCCGGGGCAAGTCTTGAGCAATCAGAACAGGTCCTTTAGAGTTAACACCGTTTAAGGAAAAAGACGGTTTTGAAAACAAATCTACACTCATATGTCTCTATCTTTCTTTCTTTCTCACAACATATCCCCTCTACCGTCACTTTTTTTTAAACATTATGTTTTACTCATTCATCTGTCAGCTTTAATTTGTTTTTCAATTTGTAAGAAAATCCTATCGATTCCTTTGATCAAACTGTCTTTCACTTTCCACATTTGATCAATCCAAACACCAGTTTTCATGTTATTTCTTACGCTATGATGCAGAAATGTTAATCCTTATTGGCTAAACACAGACCTAATGCTTCATGTTCGTCTTTTTTCCCCGACTAATGATTTTAAAAAAAGTATATTTTCACATGCAACTACATAAACAATTAGGATATTTAAAAACAAAATTTAAAGTTGCTAAACTGTCTCTACCATTCTCCACACGATCCTCCACAAGACAAAGAGCTTCTACGGTGTTAACAACAGCAACATCAGTAACAAATACGTTCGTATTCCCAATTCTACAGGCTCAGAGAGAGAGAGCGACAGAGGGACAGAGAGAGTGTTTATGTGAGAGAGAGACAGAGACATAGAGAGAGAGACAGACAGAAAGACATAAGAGAGAGTGTATGTGTGAGAGAGAGACAGAGAGACATAGAGACATAGTGTATGTATGAGAGAGATAGAGAAAGAGTGTATACGAGAGAGAGAGAGTGTATGTGAGAGAGAGAGATACTTAGAGAGAGTATGAGAGAGAGAGTGTGTGTATGTGAGAGAGAGAGTGTATGTGAGAGAGAGAGTGTATGTGAGAGAGAGTGTATGTGTGAGAGAGAGAGAGAGAGAGAGAGAGAGAGAGAGAGAGAGAGAGAGAGAGAGAGAGAGAGAGAGAGAGAGAGAGAGAGAGAGAGAGAGAGAGAGAGAGAGAGAGAGAGAGAGAGAGAGAGAGAGAGAGAGAGAGAGAAACTTAAATTGTGCTTCCATGTTTATACATAGCATTTAATGATTGTCCAAGCGTGATGTTTTTCTGCTCACACTGCCTCTAGCACAGGGGTTCCCAACCTTTTCTATGCCCCGTACCCCTAGGAAATATTTGATTAATGTTCGCACCCCCTACAAAAGTAATATCACGTTGATAGCTCAGTTGGTTAAGCGTGAGACTCTTGACCTTTGGCTTCTTTGTCGCACCCCCTGAAATGCCATCTCGCACCCCCTGAAATGCCATCTCGCACCCCCATTTTGGAAACCCCTGCTCAAGCATTACGTATTTCTATGGTCTCCTGTGTTTCTACCATTCTCGGAAAAGCCAATACTGAGCTGGTTTTGTTTTGTTTTGTTTTATATGAAAAACATCGTCTTCTTTTGAGAGTGTCTTCTGACGCGGTAGCAGCCTCATCATGATCATCATCATCATCATCATTATTATGTTCCCTACATAGACATACAATCTCTTTGATAAGGTTTGGTTTGGTTTTTAAGGACTATCTTCATTACACACAGACAATGCCATCAGTGCTCCGATCTCCTCCCTTAGATAACACAAGGAGGATTTCAGCGCAGTGCACGAACTCCGTAGCACCGGCGAGAATTTCAATGTGTGTATACAGGGTGTCCATAAAAGATTGTACCCTTTTCAAAAAAAATTTTCTCGGCCCCATGTTGTGGCACGAGGATGCTTTCTATCACAAAAGTAAGATAATCTCTGCAAGTTTTTAAGCATACCATACAAAGACTCAATATGTGCACCCTTCGTGGCGCGACAGTCCATTTCTTCCCACACTCGAACCAGTATGTCTCCTGTAACAGCAGCAAAGGCTCCAATGATCCGCTCTCTCAGCTCCACCAGATCTCGAGGCAACGGTGGGACAAAGACTCTGTCCATGATGACGCCCCACAAAAAGAAATCACATGGTGTCATGTCTGGGGACCTCGGGGGCCATCTCAGCAACACTGCATCGTCAGGACCACTGCGGCCGATCCACCGTTGTGGGAGATGTTCATTGAGTCACCCTCTCACTGCTCCATGGTAGTGGGGTGGAGCTCCATCTTGTTGGAAAACGAAATCCCGTGAGTCCTCTTCAAGTTGGGGCATCATCCAATTGTCGAGCATGTCCAGGTACGAGAGTCCAATAACGGTTTTTTTTCCGCAAAGAAAAATGGCCCGTAAAGCTTCCTTCTGGATATGGCACCAAAGAAGTTTAACTTTGTAGAATCTCTCTTATGCTCAATGACTGCATGCGGATGCTTTTGCTTTTGCACAGGCAACCTTCCTCCAGGAATTTCGTATACCAACGCTTAATAGAATTCTTATCAGGTGGATCAACTTCAAACTGTCGCCGAAAATTGCGTTGAACTGCGATTACAGATGTCGTTTTCACATATTCTACCACACAAAACGCCTTCTGTTATTTGGTCGGCGCCATTTTGCAAAAACAGTGCGCATGCTCACGGCGGGTATTTCAAGTGAAACTTTCGCATTTGAGTTGCAACCGGTAATTGTTACATGTCTCTCCACATACTGGTCAAGTAGGTGAAAATAAAGAAATAGGTACATTCTTTTATGGACACCTTGTATAATGTTTAGGAATCACACATTCTATAAATATTTTTGTGGTGAGTAGGTTTCCTAATGTTTAAATTTTACCAGGGCAGCGGCCTGATAAGCCTACTCTTTACGATTCCCAACCTGCTGTGTGATTCTTAACGTGCGCAACTTGCACACGGGACCTCCTATTGTTTCGCCCTTATCCGAGAAGGCTAGGCATCCGATCTCACTACCCATGAGACCAGAAAGGGGGGGGGGCGGGGGGGGGGGGGGGTGGGGGGGGGTGGGGGGATGTGGGGGGGGGGGGGGGTGGGGGGGGGTGGGGGGGGGTGGGGGGGGAGGGGGGGGGGGGGGGGGGGGGGGGGGGGGGGGGGAATGACGTAATTAGGACCACTGGTTCTGAAAAAAATATTTCAATAAATTATAATCCCTCAAATGGGATTCGAACCTGGTACCTCTTGAAATACGAGGCGGACGCCATACCTCTGAGCCACTCCGACCCCCCCCCTTATTTTTTGTTAAGGTAAATATAGGAACTACAAATGGCTTTACTGCGCTACTGATAAAGTGACTACTGACCTTCTGCTGCAGGAAGGCTCAACCTATAAAGAGTAAAGAATGCAATTGTGAGCGTCGTCACTAGGACCAGTGCAAGACAAGCTCTATCTACTGAGATGTAAGCAGCCTGAGGCTGACCGCCCCGTGTAGTTCCCGGGGTCTCTGAAGCGACAAAGAAATAATACGACTAATGCTTCCTTAAGCCAGACGCACAATACGAGACTGTGTATGGGGCTGGCACCAGCATTATGTAAAACCACTACCGCAAGAGCATGTGAATGCCTGATGTAGTCTTTCTGCAAGGGGACCGGCTACAGCGCGGGCTTCATGCTCCGTAAGGAGCGCAAAGGAAAATTATGTTGATGATGATATTACTGCCCAATGCACGAAGGAGCGTCCAGTTGACAGAGTGGTTAGAGCGCTGGTCTCTCGTGGCAAAGGTGCAGGGTTCGATTCACGGTATCCACACCCTTCAGTCTTACTCAGCTATGTAAATGGGTACCTGGCTTTGCACTTGAGTTAGGGTAGGAAAAGACAGCGAGGAAGGGAACTGGTCATCCAACTTCTCGATGCTGGACCTAGTTTAGTGAAGTCTCTAACACTTCACTCCACTACGGCAGTATATGCGATGGGACGACCTTTTTTATGCAAACAGACAAAACGATATACAAGTTTTACACGAATGCAAGAACAGACTATCGCAACCAAACGCTTCGAGAAGGTACTGCCCTCATCACAATAAACAAAGATAAAAATAATAATTAATTAATTAAAACAGCACAATTATACTACAAATGAGACCTAAAATGCACCAAAGAAACCATAGAAACAATAAAAGTATCACGGTTTCTGTAGTTTTTCTTCAGGTTTAAAAAAAAAGTTTATTTTCTGGTAATCACAGGCTTTTCTTTGCAACGTATGTCACTCGCTTGTCACTCTCGTCACCTTCAAATCTTGCAATCGATTTTTCAATCACTTCCAGATGAGCAATACCTCTGAAACGTGGCATAGTTGTGTATTCCCCACGACAATACAATAATCAGTAGTAAAAATAATAAAATGAACAAAATTAAAATTAATATTATTTTTTTTTTTGAACTCCGCCAATGCCGGTCCCAAGCCCGGATGAAAAAGGAGGAGGGCGGCCTGCATGGAGGCCGTAAGGAGGCAGCCCCTCCACCATGCAAAGGCACAACAGGCCAATCACCTGTTTGCTTTAAATCATGATTACGCGAACTACAAGAGAGAAAACCGGACTGATTCTAAAGGCGACGAACTGGAACGGACTACGGACTACGACTTATGGAACTTGGAACACAAGAAGTATAAATGGGAAGGAAGAGGAGCTGGTGGAAGAGATTGAGGAAAGCAAAACTAGAAATCCTGGCTATAACGGAAACGAAGAAAAAAGGACAAGGAGTCATGGATCTCGATGGCAACACGTTGCTCTACAGTGGTGTACCCATATCTGAAAGAGCTAAAGGGGGCGTGGGTTGCATTGTGGCCCAAAATCAAAAAGATAGTATCAAGGGATGGAACTTTGTCTCGGAGCGCATTATGGTTGTAAAACTAAAAGAAGGAGAAACCATAGTCAACCTGGTCATAGTGTATGGGCCAAATGAGGATGAGAGAGCAGAGGTCAAGGAGGAATTCTTCGAGCTGCTTCAAAGGACAGTGGATGACTGCCTAGATGAAGTTATTATGCTCGGAGATTTTAATGCCAGAGTTGGAAATGACCATGCTAGATGGGGTGGAGTTATCGGAAGATATGGAGAAGATACTCTCAATGACAATGGAAAGCGACTCCTTAGATTCTGCAGTGAGCAGAATCTGATCATTACAAACACAAAGTTCCCCCATAAGCGCATACATGCATACACTAGATGTGAACCAACCAAGAATGAGAAGTCAGTGATCGACTATGCCATTGTTCGGAGAAGCTCATTCAGATATGTCCGAGATGCAAGAGTCTGGAGGGGGCCAGAGATTGGAAGTGATCACTACCTGCTAACAATCAAACGAACAACTGAAAGAGTTGCGCAGCCTAGGAACTGCCCAACATCACGCAAGAAACCAAGTAAACGAGCAGGAGAAATGAGCATTAGGACCTACAAGCTGAGAGAGCCAGAAATTAAGACCACATATCAGGGGCTTATTGCTACAGCAGTGAGCAACACAGAAGAACGACCTGATGACTTGGAAACCCTCTGGAATAAATTCAAGGATATCATAAAGACAGCTGCTGCAGAAGCATGCGGTGAAGTCCGACTTGGGAACCAGAGAAAGAGGACACCTTGGTGGACAGAGGAAGTCAAAGAGAAAATAAGAGAGAAGAAAATGGCATGGAAACAATACTTAGGAGCTAAAAACACAACAGGACAAATGGAAAATATAGAGAATATGTGACACTCAGAACAGAAGCAAAGAACAAAGTGCTAGCAGCAAAACAGAAGTCCTGGGAAAAATTTGGAGAAAAGCTAGAAAAAGATGCACAAGAAAACCAGAAATTGTTCTATAAGACCCTAATGAACATGAGGAAAGAAAAACAATGCCCTCTCAAATTTATAAAGGACAAGCAAGGCAAATTGCTTACTGCCCCGAAGGAAGTAATGGAAAGATGGAAAGAATATTTCTCAGAACTCCTGGATGGTGAGCATGATGAAGCATCAGAAATGATAACCACTGACACAGAAGAGGAAACCAATGATGGTGAAGATGACATAAAGATGGAAGAACTGAGGGCAGCACTAGAGTAAATCAAGATGGGCAAAGCAGCAGGGCATGATGGTATAACACCAGAAATGGTTAAGTACATGGGAGCATCAGGCGACCTATTACTCTTAAAGGTCCTACAGGCAGCATGGTGCAACAAGACCATACCAACGGATTGGGAGATTGCCATCATAACACCAATTTTCAAAAAGGGTGACAATCGACAATGTGGAAACCATAGAGGCATATCCCTTCTCAGTGTCCCTGGTAAAATCTACTCTAGAATCCTAGAGCAGAGACTCCGACGCCTAGCTGAGCCACAATTGGATGAGGTCCAGTGCGGATTCCGAGCAAACCGAAGTACTCAAGACCTAATCTTCACACTCAGACAGCTGAGTGAAAAGGCCCTTGAGTATAAGAGTGAGATCCATCTTTGTTTCATAGATCTGGAAAAGGCGTTTGACAGGGTCCCCCTGGAGCAAACTTTGGGACTGTTTGGCAAGGAAGAATATTCCAGCACCTCTGATTCATGCTATATAGAGCTTCTACAAGTCTTGCAGAAATTATGTGAGGACAGCAAACCATAAGTCAGAAGAGTTCAGGACCACCACTGGTGTAAGACAAGGTGATATCCTATCACCTTACCTCTTCATACTCCTTATGGACGATGTCATCAAGGCATGTAAGGAGAGAACAAAAAAGTATTCAGTGGGGTACTGGAAGATGAGACAGGTCTATATTTCGGAGCTGGCATTTGCTGATGATGTTGCCCTGATTGCTAAATCAGAGGCACATCTCCAATCCAACCTGCAAGTCTGGAAGGAAGAGCTGGAGAAGAGAGGGATGGTCATAAGCAGCTCTAAAACAAAATCCATGGTGATATCACTAGAAGAAAGAAAACATCAGATTAAGTTGGGAGAACAGGTCCTGGAGCAGGTCGACCACTTTAAATATCTCGGAGCTATTATAGACCGAAAGGGAGGCATCAAAGAAGAGTTGGCCACTCGAAAAGCTGCGGCTGGGAGACTTTTTCAGGCCATAAATCGTGGATTCCTCAGCAAGAAAGAGGTTGGTAAGAAAACGAAGATGGCTGTATACCGCTCCACCTATGTCCCAGTCTTGACATATGGATGCGAGTCGTGGGCAATGACTACAACCCACAAAAGCCAGATCCAAACCTCAGAAATGAGGTATCTGAGGAAAGTGGTTGAAGTAACAAGAAGAGACATGGTCCGCAACCAGACGATCCGTCAAGGCCTAAAATCCCATCCGCTGCAGACCCAAATAGAACAGTCCCAACTAAGATGGTTTGGCCATGTCTGCAGAATGGGAGAAGATCGGCTACCACGACAAGCATGGGAAACAAAGAGCCAGGGATCCAGACCTCCAGGACGACCCAGAGTCCACTGGGAGGACAACATTAGACAATCTTTGAAGGACCGAGGACTAGAATGGAACCAGGCCAGGAAGAAGACAGCTGATAGAATGGTCTGGCGCTCTCTCTTCCAAACCTCTACACCTCACGGTAGAAGGGGAACGACTAAGTAAGTAAGTAAGTATTATTTTTTTGTTGCATTGTATCATCAGTGCAATGGGTGATAACTGTGAATAATCTAGGTGTATTCTTTTTAACAAGATTGTCTCTCTTGAGAGAAATATTGAAACAATCTCCCCCCCCCCCCCCCTTCCACACACACACTATCGCACACGCGTGCCCAGACATACACACAACTGACAACTACATTTTAAAAATGTAATTTACAACTCTTATCAAAATAAAAATAAAAAATAAAGCAAACAAAAAAATTTAACTTTCCATGTAATATACTGAATAATAAAATCCGCCTCCTGTGCTCTGGACTCGTTTATCGTAAACTGATAATGTCATTAGCGGATCGATTACATTTGACTTAAATTTAAAAAGAACAAAAAAAAAACACTAACTAGAAAAAGATTTTTAAAAATATTTTAAACACAGGCTTTTAATGCACTAAAAAGCCACAAATAATTTTTCAAGGAGTTTATGGCTTACAGTCAAAAAATTTAACATCAAATTAACTTAAAGCCTGGGGCGCTGATTCTACATGAAATTAACTTCTGCTTTATACTTCATTACACACTTATAGATAAAATATATGATAAGCGCTTAAGCGCCCCACGCTTTTTGTCAAACTTGATGTTACATTTTTTGACTGCAAGCTATAAACTCCTTGAAAAGATATGTGTGGCTTTTTAGTGCATTTAAAGCCTGTGTTTAAACAATTTTTTATTTTATTTTTTTTATTTTATTTTAAATATTAAGGAAGGTGTTTCACGGAAAAGTTGGCCACCGTAACCTGCTCTTTGTTCATCGGAAGAAGAGAAATATATATATATATATGCATATAAAAGCCTAAAATCATGTTTACACTATGGCTATTAAGTGCGCAATAGCGTTAGGTCTAAAAAGAACAATGTACTGTAAAATTAAATACTTTATTGCTAAAAAAAACATGCTAACCTTCATCATCTGAGCCTTCAGCGAATCATAATCTTGTTGCTGGTGGAGAGCCAAATTATATATATATATATATATATATATATATATATATATATATATATATATATATATATATATATATATATATATATATATATATATATATAGATATATATATATATATATATATATATATATATATATATATATATATATATATATATATATATATATACAGTCATGCGCCGCATGTCGTCCGTTCGGTCAACGTCCGACCGCATATACGTCCGTGGTCCCATAAGGTTATAAAAGAGTTCAGAAATCCCGATCAGAGAACAGGACGAAGCGGACGTAACCGGACGTAGCGAAAGCAACAGCTTCCCGCACGCAACACGTGTATCTCATTGTGACATAAAAATTGAGGCAACCCTGATCGCTCACTTTATTCTCATCGGGGCCTCTCACTATTTGGGTTCAAGCAACAATCGAACGTGGATTTCCCTCGCTGGCTAATTAAGCATGCACAATTAAACACGTGGAAGCCAGGTCTCTCTATTGCCAACTGTCCGATTCTTAGTTAAGCCACGCCTCCTGTCCTTGTTTCAAGCACTAATAATCCAACGATTCATAATTAACTGTCTTCTCTTTAAAAAATGGACGTTTACCTGCTGTCAGATTACGCCATCACGTCAGCGCTTGATCCCTGAAACACGGGGAGGGCGAGGCCACGGGTTTTGACGTTTCTAGAGAGAGAACGGTTCGTTAATTGCAGTATCAAGGGGCGTTAACCACTCACCGACTGCAAGCCCTTTGATCGTGCTCCACGAGACGCAAATTTGCTCACCTAGGGAAACGAACCTAAAAGCTCGCTCGCTAGGGAAACGAATCTACGGTAGGCTTTGGTGTGATGTTTGACTTTGATTCAAGAATTGAACGAAGAACCTACGAGAGGTGTGAATTTCCTCATAGGGGAGGGGAAAATCCGCCATTTCATATATATAGTCATGCTCATCAAACTCAGTTGTTAGTTTGCTATCAGGATTTCTTGAATGGTCTAGCGCGCATTTTTGGAGTCTTATTTATCTGGATTTCCTATAGAAATACGTGGAGATTTATTTCAGTTTTCTTGTGTTGCGGCTGGTCATACCTTGCGCCCTAGCGTTTCTTATGGTCTTACTGACTTTGGTTCTTACACCATCCAGCGATTATTGTGGTTAAATCTTCGTGTTGTGACCCCTATGTGGTCCACCTCTCCATCCATGAGAGTAGTAAAACCAAGAACTTTAACAATAAGCCATTTTAAAGTATAACTGGAGAAGAACAATTGCCAGAAGCCATTCCATAAATATTACTGATCTGCTGTGGCAGAATTTATATCACTATTTTTTACACATGACAGTAAACGTTTTCCTACTGGATTACCCCCCTAAAGAAAACTCATTCATCATACTCTGCCATCACTTCATTGAACAGCCGAGGAGTATCATTTTCCTAAAGTTCTTTTTTTTTCATCATGCCATAGAGTGTCTTAGCTACCAGCGGCGAGACCCCACCGGACCAATATATCTTTATATATATATTTTCAATTCTGAGGACAGTGCCACCCCATAGAACCCTTACCCCAAACACTAACTGCGGAGAAAAGAGGAATATCCTGGAACAAAAAAATAACGCCTCGATTTCAGCGACTACGGAAAAATAGCCGACAGCAAACCCCGTCAGTCTGGGGCTGAAATAGACAAAGCAAAAAACTGATTGTTTTAGTACTTACTAGAGTTTTTTTTTTATTCCATGGATTGCCTGCTTCAACGATTGGTAAGTGCAGATGAAAGTGGCCACTGTAAGCGTGCATTGAATGAACGAAATTAGATAACCTTAATTTTTCTTTTTTCTTGCTAACATCAGTATACTTAATTTCTTTTTCTGTGTTTTTTTCTTTCCCTCCCCAATCTGCTTAGTCACGGGATAGATTAAACAAATTAAGAACCTGTTCCTATACCCCTTACTGATTATTGCATATCCCATCGTTAAAATTGATCTCTCTTTGGGTTAATTACATGTGATAGTAATTTTCTTTGGGTTGTTTTCCTTTACAAGAGGGGAGTGCCTATTGAGATACTATTTTTTTTCCACCTTGTCTGTAACTATGCTTTATAAATGTAACATGATTGATGTTGTGCATTTTGTTTAGTGATAATAAACATAATAAACCTTTACTTACCGTGTTGGTCAACCCCATTGTCCCATTATATGTTATACGTAGGTTGTATTCACGTTTGTGCATTTGTGTCACCAAATTGGGGTGTGTACATGAGTGTAGGGTAACTTGTAAAAAATTGTTTAGCAAGGAGAGTAGGTGCGTCTGCAGTTAAATTAATGTCGTAAGATAGGCTGGATTAGAGCAACTACTCGATTCAGAGACTGTCCTTCCTCTTACCCTATCACCCTCGTGAAACAGCAATCTATTTCTTACCCCTTATTCTCACAGAGTTATCACTATCACCTCTGCTCGGACGGGACCATAAATTTCTCAGACCTATCTCATTAAAAAAATTACGACACTCATGTCTCTTGGATACAGTACAAAGCGATTGCGATGCCAGGCGTATAATGGTACAGTACATATATAACCTATAATGCAGTACATATGTCTTGATATAATAAACGCCTATGTTACTGGCATATGTATGTACTGTACTGTACTTACTATCGTTATTTTAATGTGAACTTTCGAAAATACATTACCGTGAAGTGTATCATGGCTCCCAAACGCAGCAAAACCAGTTCTAGTGATAGCAGCAGCAAGAGGCAAAGGAAAAGTATTGATTTGGAAGTGAAACAAAAGGTAATTAAACATCACGAAGGATTCACTGGTTGTCCGCCTTCGTGATGTTTAATTACCTTTTGTTTCACTTCCAATGTTTATCTTTTATTTTATTTTAAATATTAAGGAAGGTGTTTCATCCAACAGTTGGCCACCGTAACCTGCTCTTTGTCCATCGGAAGAAGTGAAATATATATATTAATGCATATAAAAGCCTAAAATCATGTTTACACTATGTCTATTAAGTGCGCAATAGCGTTAGGTCTAAAAAGAACAATGTACTGTAAAATTAAATACTTTAAAGAATGAACGAGGTGGCTTTATGAACACTGAAGCCACAGGAACAGGGCGCTCCTCTTGCTTATTGATTTTCCAAAGAAATGCTATTTCCCACTCACGGGAAAACCACCGATGACCCGTAATAGAGTGATGAACTGGGCACGCCTATCTCTACGTGCAACCCAGGTATAAAGGGGTCGTTAACTGGAGCGACCCAATTATAACCAACTTTCAGGTTGAACAGGGTATTACAGCAACATAGTAGACGAAATCAACAACAACAACAACAGCGACCTTCCACTGAAGGCAGTCTCCACAGAAGGTGAAGTCCGGCCTACGGCTCAGTGATTGCTGGAGAAGGCCGACGTATGCTGTGATCAAAACATAAACAAAACCTCATAACATTTAGCTAAATAAAATCGTCAAACATCACAACAATAAACAATAACAATTACATACTGCCCTTTCCCTCTCGCTGGTGGTCAAGGCATATCTTGTCTGCAGTTCATCTTACTCTCCCCTCCCTACTGTCAGCCCCCACCGCTAAGTGCTGGCCAACTCGAATAATAATACGCAATCCCGCGTCTAAACGCTTGGGATAGTTCCAAGTGTGTTTACAAAACTGCTCGCCCCTCCCCTATCTGCGAGCCGTGACGTTAAATCAGTCGGGTCAGCTAGCTACATAATTCGCAATTCCATCTACCTTGTCGCATAGGCGTTCGACAATTTAATAATTACATACAACCATAGAAATATTATACATGAATTTTAAACAATCAATTAATGTACCGATGCTTACAAAAATATCAAATGACTAGGTGTGGGAAAGAATTATATTACACACGTCCGCCACTGCGGTCAAAACATTACATTTATTCAGGTTAACCTGACTGTGGGTTAAAATTTCCTAACTGAGTTACCCCTAGATCAGGGGACTCTGTTTATACTTTTCATGCCCGACATCAGGAATAATGTAACATAACTATGAGGCTCTTATCATATAAATAGTTGCACCCTCACCAAACCAACTGGCTATAGCTCAGGTGGTGCGTTAAATGATTGTATTAATTACCACACTAGTAAAAATCCTTTACGAAGAGCTACTATGTCCATTATAAAGCCCTAGCAAAAATTACTTATAATATTAGCGTTTTATTTGTTCGCTTACCGAACAAAGGTCAGAATTTCCCACTACTCCCAAGCTGGCAGACTGTCTAATGTTGCTATTTCCCCGGCAAGAATTTCCAAGACTGAAGCAATTAAGAGACAGACAAGGACCTCTTATATACTACCATCTTCGGTCGCAGGTGTTCCTCCAGTCATTAACACGTGCACAAAGCAACAGACAAAGACACGTAATACTGGACCAGAACGTTCTCTAAAAGACGCAACTACCAAAAGATTTTGCGTAACGGGTTGACGGCCGTCTCCACTGAAATCCAAAAACACGGAAACCTGCGCACCCCGTGTCTCTAGAACCATCGTAAGACTAACGTAACAGGAGCTCAAGGAAACATGAAACCGATGACCGTCTCCGTTTGTCAAAGACCCAGACACGAATGACCGCACAAGTTTCTACGTAACCTGATGTCATTCAACAGGACTACTGGGGCAGGTCTCTTGGAAGAACTTGCACTCAAACGACCAAGCCGCCTTTACAGAAATGCAAGAGGGTTACTCACGTGGACTGTGAATCGGTGTTTCAAAAGAAAGCAGAAAAGGATTACCACTCGTGCTCACACATGTTTACGAGCGGCGAAGATTCTCTCCTGCTGGTCCGATGCCCGGTGCTCTTACGCATTCCTTACGTCAATTGCTGTTGGGCCAATTAACACGAAATTAACGAACAAAACCACTCTGCAGGGTGGGTGTCTGACCGAGTAATAACGGGGGTTACTGCCCCGTAGAACCCCATGAAAAGAACGAAATACAGAAAGCCAGTGACTCTAGAAAAAAACTAAGAGAAAAAAAGAAGGGGGCGGGTTGGAAAATAGTGAGTAACAGCCATTTTGCCACAGGTAGTTCCCGTAGCCCCCATACTGCTCATGAAAATAATGACAATAGCGGTGTAGAGGTTAAAGACCAATATTAACCGGTTGTGGTCGCTGAAGAAAGCAAAAGTGACATCCTAAGGCTGTCTACCAAGTTAGTTATTATCTGACGCAAAGCTGGCTTTCTGCTCTCGCCTCACCAGTTTCGTAAATCTTGACTTGCCAAATTTCCGGTTATACTGTGAGTATGTGTGGACCAGCGATCAATGTAATAACGTGCTGTGCGACGCAAGACCCCGAAGAGCATCCTCTCCCTCACACACTCTCTCTCTTTCTCTCTCGCGCGCTCTCTCTCTCTCATACATACATGTATACGATGAAACACATACACACGTAAGCTGGTATTTCGCGGTCTTGACTTTACATGAGTGGAAAAACTGTAAATAACTATTTGGAAGATTTGATATTTGTGAAAAGAAGAGTGCAGAACAAACAGATAAACAGACGGGCGGGCAGATAGATAGATAGATAGATAGATAGATAGATAGATAGATAGATAGATAGATAGATAGATAGATAGATAGATAGATAGATAGATAGATAGATAGATAGATATAGAACGAACGAACGAACTTTATTTTCAAAGGGTTAAGAACTGGGCTCGCAGGCCCGTCTAACAAACTGCCCTTCCACTCTCATTTATCTTGTATACAATATCCTTTCATTCCCACGTGTTACTTAAAGAATTCATATGAAGGCATGCAACATTATAAAGGTAATATAACAGCGTGTACCAAACCACAACACTGCTCGCTCTGTTTGTCGTTCATCTGTAGTATTCACCTAGCACCCAGGTGGGCGAAAGCAGTGGTTCTCAACGAGGGTCATCTGACACCCCCAGGGGGCCAAGGCATATTTCTAGAGGGGCACAGTAAGATGGTAAAGTACATTGTTCCATGTAACTGCCACTATAAAGGGGGGGGGGGGACAGTAAGATGGTAAAGTACATTGTTCCATGTAACTGCCACTATAAGGGGGGGGGGGGCACAGTAAGATGGTAAAGTACATTGTTCCATGTAACAGCCACTATAAGGGGGGCCACAGTAAGATGGTAAAGTACATTGTTCCATGTAACAGCCACTATAAGGGGGGGGGGGGCCACAGTAAGATGGTAAAGTACATTGTTCCATGTAACAGCCACTATAAGGGGGGGGGGGGGGCCACAGTAAGATGGTAAAGTACATTGTTTCATGTAACAGCCACTATAAGGGGGGGCCACAGTAAGATGGTAAAGTACATTGTTCCATGTAACAGCCACTATAAGGGGGGCCACAGTAAGATGGTAAAGTACATTGTTCCATGTAACAGCCACTATAAGGGGGGGCCACAGTAAGATGGTAAAGTACATTGTTTCATGTAACAGCCACTATAAGGGGGGCCACAGTAAGATGGTAAAGTACATTGTTCCATGTAACAGCCACTATAAGGAGGGCCACAGTAAGATGGTAAAGTACATTGTTCCATTGTGGTAAGTTGGGATTATATAAATAGTTATAGGGGACTTAGTGTACTGACTGAGATCAGCTGTGAAGGTATCTGTATCTAATAAGTGTGGTGTGTTACAGATGACCTTACTTTGCTACCACATTTAGACCTCAATCGGACTTATTCTGGAATATAGTGATGACTACGTTGAATGTCTAGGGTTATGATAGTGATGAAGTATAAGTTCACAACAACCAACAGACAGATAAACACTTTTATTAAGATCCACAACACTTTACAACACTATGACAAGCACATACATATAACAATCTAGAAGACTAGCTTAAGTAAGTCAAGAGTTAACTTTTAAATTATGTATTAGTTTCTGTCAATAATAAATATCCTGATCCAACTACAGAGTGAATCAGGAATCACAATCAAATGTAAACACAATGTTTATGTACAAAAATTATACAAAGGATCTTTGTCCTGACATATAATATTATTACAATATGTGTGTAGGGTTGTGATATAGTACTATGAGGTAATACTGGCTTTTGAAGCTAGGTTGTTGTTTGTCATCACGACTTCATGTGTTTGTTACTGGTGGAAATAATATTGAAGGGTTCACAGTTCTTTTTATTTGTAAAACAATAACTGTCCCTCTTGATTTAGTATTACAGTCAATTTTAGGGTGGGTTATTCAAGGGTGAGCTGCTCTGGCTGACGAATTCTTAACTCATGTGTCGGCGGCAGGAAAACTGTCTCCTCTGCTCGCTTGCTTCTCGGTTATCTTGAAATACACCACTGGTCGATATCTTGGACAAGGAGTCTGCTGCCAGCCCTCTGGATCCAGCAAAACTCAGACCAGGTGCTGCTCTAATACTTCAGTACCACGGTCCCTGAAATAAGAATGTTGTACCTCCTTCTTCAGAACTAATATATAATATATTTCCACACTGAAGTACAGGACATTACAAACACAGAGTTCAGCGCTGTAGGCCAACTGCTAGCTTCTCATGTGACAATATATACCAGTATTCCTCTCCCTAATGGTTACAACGCCTCTGCAATTCCAGCATTAATTCCTTCTATACAATAGGATAGGTGTCATGTTACTATTTGGCAATCCCATATATGCCTATGCAGTTATACTCCTCTCTGACAAGCTTTTACGTGGCGGAGCAATATCTAGGCTTTGCCTTCTGTTTGCTACTGAACCACACACATACAGACACAATTTGTCATGTCATATTCAATTTTCATATTATATATATATATATATATATATATATATATATATATATATATATATATATATATATATATATATATATATATATATATAGAAAATATGTCTAGCTTACCACAATTCAAGGAAATATACACAAGTAACGTTGACTGGCGATGAATTCTGGCACAATTTTGATCTGCCTTATTCCAGGCTTTTATTAGAAAAATATTAGCTTGATCTCAACGCACTTGCTTCTCACACAATTTATTTTCAAAACTGATCCTGAACTGACGCTTCTATTTGACTATATCGAACGTTCTAACCAATGAGACCATGTTTACAAGAGCCTTTGAAAAAATTTTACCCATCCTACACGTAGCCATTAACAACAATAATAGTATTTGCAGTTCGATTAATAAGGTTTCGCCTTACATATTACTACAGCCAATCAAATCGTATCTAACTTGTTGGCCCCATTTCCCCTAAAGCAGTGTTTTTCAAACATGCCATTATGAGCAAATATGATCTTGTGCTGTCAGACAACCCCACTATAGTATTTTGGCTATAATTTGTTAATTACTAGACTATTTGCGTAACACATAACATATTCTTTGTCAGCAATTCCTAAGGCACACAAATATATAAGTTTAATGAGGCTAAGTGGCGTCGTTCAAAATATGTATTATTCTAGGATAGTCGTGTATTTGTTTTTTACCACCCGTTCACTTCTATACCAAGGGATGTCTTCTGTACTGTCAGACTAATGTCAGGAGCTTAGACATAAATCAGTAGAATGTCAGGTTTCCCAATAAGAGCTTAAACCTGTTTTCAAAACCTAACCTCGTATCATTAGTGTTTTTTATCACTGTTTATTTGAAAAAAATCAGGCCTGCATGCCTTTCGCGTGGAATTGGCGTTCCTCCGTGCATCTCTCTCTCTCTCTCTCTCTCTCTTCTAAGCCCGTCTGTCTTTTAGGTTAACGTAGTGTGTGTAGTGGATTTGATGGTATTGTATGATTGTGATATTACCTAGTGTGATGCATGAGGTCAGCTGTGAAGGCTCCTGAGATAAATGTAGCTGTGAATTTACAGAAGGCCCTTCTTGCTACCACTACGACCTCACACATATCTTTTTTACTAATGAATGCGGCTACGTTAAAATTCTAGGGTACTGATATGTAATGTGTTGTGGTAGATTACATACACACACACAGATATTTAATAAGTCTAATAATATTAATAAAATTTTATAACACGCTGAACTAACTCAAGCTGTGTAAAATTTTGATAGTAAATTTTCTTTAAGTTTATTTGTTCTGAATCAAGGTTTTATTTTGGTCAGAACATATGAAAGGTTTTGCAATTATGAATGAAATGCATGAATATATGGCATAATAAATGAAAGGTGTGTACATATGTATTTTACAAGACTAGTTAATATTACTACTGTTTATAGTTGTAATTTATCTGGGAGAACGATTAATGGATGTGCTGTTGGGGTGGCCTCATCACTCCCTGTCTATGGCTACTAAACATTGTCCATGTATTGATGGGAATATAGTTGGTGTGTTAGAAAATAAGTTGAGTTGGTGAATGTCCAGCAGGCCAGACGCTCACGTATCTTGAATGAGTAGTTCTGGTGCTGGAATCTGGTGGCCCCACCTCTCCGTGCTTGGGGGCAATATAAGGATGCTCTGCCAAAATATTAGACTGCACGGGTCCAC
Source organism: Oreohelix idahoensis (assembly GCA_024509875.1). Lineage (NCBI taxonomy): Eukaryota > Metazoa > Mollusca > Gastropoda > Stylommatophora > Oreohelicidae > Oreohelix > Oreohelix idahoensis. The sequence continues at coordinate 139,786 of JAMPIV010002272.1, read as the reverse complement.
TCTTGTATTATTCAACACATCATTTGACACCACCTTGGTGCCAAATAAAAAAAAACTCACAGTTCAGAATTATGAATAGAGAACACAGTTATATGCTAGCAAAACTCAGCTGAGCTGCTGGCTCTAGTATGGCGTCCCTCTAAATATTTCAATTAGCTTCTGGGAAATACACCACTGAATAATTACTGTGTCTACTACTGGACAACTTATGATGAATGGCAAAAATGCGCGTCTGAGCGCCGATAATATGTTTATCTGTGGCCAATCACCGCCTTTTTTTCTTTTCAAATTCAAACCTCCTACCAAAAGTCAATTCAGTCATACCTCAGTCAAGTATGTATTATTGTCTGTTGGTCCGTCTGTCTCTACTTGCGTTTCACACAAAAAACACACTTGTTTTTTGAACCAACTCTGCCGTCCCCTACACAATTTTGCCTTTAAAGTTATTTTTAGCCACAATTCTCCACCACATTCCCTCTCTTTCATTCCAACTGGATTTTAGCACTTCAGTCTCAAGGCCGCAGTTTTGAAAATTAGTGACATTTTTTGTTTCAATGCAGTCGCTCGCTGATATGAACAACACAGTCTTTTGTCAATATCTTTCTTATTATCTATCCGTCTGTATAAATGAAAGCATATTATTTCACTGCTCAAGATGGGCCATCAGGCCAGCTAGTTTTTATATTCCTAACATTATTATTAAGAAAAAGTTACTTTTCAAGGATAGTTGGTTTTTTGAAATATTTTCGAGCATCTTCTGTAATGCGTTTGCCGCTGAATTCAAATAAACGGACTAAGTTATCGCAAAAACGTCCAAGAAATGACTGTTGCGTATAATAGCTAAGGTCCCTTTTGTCGATTTCTTTACCTTGTGTCAACTTGGGGACGTGAATTTTTTTCCTTTCCCCACCAATTGCGTCTTTTTAGCCTTGCTAGTTTCAAGCACGTGTTCAGTCATATTTTTTTCCTTTTGATCTCCGTTCTCATCCCGTTCCAAGGGTAAACGTTTTGCCTTCACGTCTAACAAGTTAGTTTCCATGGCGGGTGGTGACCCGCGGCGTGGGCGATCATGTCTGCTAGTAGCTTACGCATTAGTTTTTATCCCTACATTTTATCTTTGGAGATATTTTAACGTTGTATCACGGTTAATTTTATCACACATCTCCCCACTTGAAAACATGGCTACGGCAAGTTCCAAAACCAGTGATACACATAGATAAAATTACTCCTCACGCCTGCCACTACTCTAATTTTGATCACAGGGGTGCCGACTGAGGAAATCTGCACCGACATTCAATTTGCCTGGGATATATTGGATACTAAACTGATAAGGTTGAAGCAATAAAGACCACCTCAGCAATCTTGCGTTTTCATGCTTAGCCTGAGATAAGAATACGAGGGGCTGATGATCCGTCTGGACCACAAAAGTCCTACCATACAGATAGATTTGAAACTTCTTTATTAACCAGATTAACGCTAAACATTCTTTTTCGCTTGTGGAGTATCCTTGTTCCGCCTTATTCAATTTGCGGCTTGCATAAGCGACTGGGTTCAATTCCCCATCAGGTGAAGATGATCTTTGCAACAAAGCCGCCCCGAGTCCTACATTACTTGCATCTGTTCTTAAGACAAAGTCCTGTGTCAAATCAGGCAGTTTGAGAATAGGCTTGCTAGTGAGTTTTTCCTTTAAGTCTTGGAACGCTAATTCACTTTGCGCAGTCCAAATAATTTTATCTGGAAGTCCCTTGCGAGTCAGATCAGTCAGAGGAGCACAAATAGAGTTAAAATCCTTGATGTATTTTTGATAAAATCCGCATAACGACACGAATGATCGCACGTCCTTTTTTGTTTGTGGTCTAGGTGCTCTCTGCAGTTTTTCCAAGTTCTTGGGGTCAGGGGTCATGTTACCCTGATATACAGTGTGTCCCAAGAATTCCAACTCTTTGCATCCAATACAACATTTTGTTGGCCTAGCAGTTAAGTTCGCCTCCCTAAGCCTATTAAATAACATTTTTAGAGCGTCAATGTGTTCTTCAAATGTCTCTGTGGCGACGAGAATATCATCCATGAAATTCGTGATACATGGGTTATTCAGGGGATCCAACAATTTGCGCATCATCCTTGAAAATACACTCGGAGCATTTTTCAGTCCGAATGGTAGCATGTTGAATTCATAATGTCCATCCGAAGTGCTAAAAGCCAAATAAGGTCTCACTTCAGGCTTCACTGGAATCTGGTAATAGCCTTTACTAAGATCCACCTTTGAAAAGTATTTTGCCTTGTTTAATCTGGCAAATAACTGTTTTGTGTCTGGTAATGGATCCACTTGTCCTTCTGTGACAGCATTCAGTTTCCTGTAATCTATGCACAGTCTGTGTTCCCCAGTCTGTGTTTCTCAACAAAACTACACTAGAGCTAAAAGATGATTCACTGTGTGAAATAATCCCCTCCTTCAACAAATAATCTATTTCTTCCTTCAATGCCTTCTCCTTCGCGAACGGAATAGAGTAGGCTCTCATACAGATTGGGTTTGAGTCTACCAGTTTCATGTCATACTGTATCAAATTTGTATGGCCTGGTTTATCTGTTAATACATCTGTATGTTCCTCCAGAACCTGTTGAACTCTCTCCCTCTGATTTTTAGTCAGGTGCTTACTGACTTTTACCTGTGCTGCTGTTTCACAAGGATGTAATGGGTATTCATGTGAGGTGAGTGGTTCCTTTTGCATTTGAGTTGCGATAGCCAAGGTCAGTAAGGGGGTGCTTTCCTGGAGTGGTCTGTCCAGATACTTCTTCAACAGGTTTACATGATAAACTTTCTCCTTCCCCTTTTTGTCAATTTTATAGTTTGTTCTAGACACCTTCTCTAGAACCGTATATGGACCTTGCCATCCAATTTGTAATTTATTCTGGCTGCCGGGTTGTAGAAGCAGCACCTTCTCTCCCACAGCTAGTTCTCTGTCCTTTGCCTTCCTATTATAATATGCTGCATGTTTCTTCCTGGCTTGTTTCAAATTATCATTTGCCAGTTTCCATCCAGCTTTCAAACGAGTGGTCAGTTCATTCACATATTGATAAGATGAGGTAACAGTCTCTTCCGCCTTCTCATCTGTCCAGGTCCTTAATAGCGCTACATCTGGACCTTTAATTTTCCATATTTATTTTTCATGGCACCCATCGGGTCCCGTCCATTAGAAGCATTATAGTGAGAACTTTTCTTCCTAGAATCATCACTCACAAATCGACCACTATCAATTTTTTTCATGGGTTTGTCTCCCCACTTTAGGTTACTTATGAGGGATCTTCGCTCTCTTTTCTGTTCTTCCAGTTTATATAAGTCTGACATAACCATCTGTGGATGGGAAGGAGCGAAGTTCCTGACCGGGTTGGAAGGAAAGTCCACAGGCTCCCCAGCCTCGCAATGACATGTCATTGGGCCGAAGGGCTGAAAGCCCAAGTGCCGCTGGTTAAAAAAAAAAAAAAAAAAGTCTGACCGAGGGATTGTCATCTTATCCTGGGTAAAATTTACTCTTTGTACTCGTCGCATAGTGGCCATGTTAATCCATTCAAGTGAAGACTGGGTGTGAAAAGGGGGCTCCCATTGCACTTTGTCTCCTTGAGTATCATTAGTTTTCCTTCCAGGCCTAATTTTGCTCCGTGGCGTTTCTAGGTCCTGCACATATTTTCCCTTTGTGGGTGTTCCCTCATGAAATATGCCACATGCTTCTACAAAGTTTTCAATATCGACATTTACGTCGGGCCAATAGTATTTGCGAGCAACTTTTTGGCAGATGGTACCTACTTTTTCATGGTCCCCATCTTTTCCAACATGTAAGCTCCTTATTAAATTTGCCCTATATATCTTGGGAAGAACCAACTGTCCGTGACCAGTGGATCTAGTTCCTGTCTTCCTATATAGCAATCTGTTCTTCATAAAATATTCCCCCTTGCTCGGAGGTGTGTGGCATTTGGGCAATTTTTTAAAACATGGCTTGAGTGTCCTATCCTCAGCCTGCGCCTTCCTCATCTCCTCTAGATGAGCATTTATAGGTTCCCCTTCTTCCTCCTTCTTCTGTGACCTGGTCTGCACTGTCGCCATGATCACAGGTCTCTCGGGATTCCCCAAGAAGACGTATCTACACCCCAATATCAGAGGGTAGATTGGTTCATCTATCACTGCTGCTCTGATTTCTCCTTCCACATAGCGAGTTTTCACCGTTATCCTTGCGATGGGAAGTGTCATGAGTGGTATGTCCTTAGTTGCCCCTTGTATTTCCACTGTTTCTGTGGTATACTGACTTGGGTCCACTAGGCTAGACTTCACAACTGAATCATAATCCAAACCTGTATCATAAAGGCACCTTATGGTGACCCCATTACAAATAACATCCTCACAAACTGGGGGGTGATAAGGTTCCTGCTGTCCATTAGGATTAACCTTTAATCTTTGAGTCCCCGACTTCATTGCAGCAATGTTTGAAGGTTTCCTTCTACAAAATTCGGTGTTATGGTTATCTTTCTTGCACCATTTACACCATCTTTTTCCTTGGTTAAACGGTTTTCTTTCGTTGGATTTTTGGTCATTGAACTGTGAGTTTCTGTCTCGATAGTCATTTCTTGGCCGTTCAAAGTTTGTCCTACCTTTATTTCCCTGTTCTCTATTATCAAATTTATTAAATTGCTGTGGAGCTTTAAAATTGTCTATGTGCTTCTTTTTAGCACCACTTACCTCTGCCTGGGCTGCCTGATACCTCTCAGCGACATTTAAAACCTCCCCCAACTTCTCTGCACCTTGTTCCATGAGAAATTTTCTCATGTCTGGAGCCATGGACTCTCTCAATTGCTCTATCATGATCATCTCCTTAAGATCTTGGGTCTTCCCCAGAGCCGTCCATTTCTCCAAATAGGTTTCCAGTCTGGCAGAGAACTGGTGGTATGTCTCCCCAGACAACAGTTTGGCATTTCTAAATTTCTTACGATAAAATTCACCATTTTTTTCGTACCTTAATAACAAAGCCTGCTTTAACATGTCATAATTGTCTTGGTCTTCTCTGTTCATTTTTGCGAAGACTTCATAAGAAGTACCTCTCAGTCCCTGTGATAACTTTAAACTCCACCTCTCTCTCTCTAACCCATATGTAGTAGCTAATAACTCAAAACGTCCGAGGTACCCCTCTATGTCATCGTCTTTCTCAACAAAATGGTCTAAATGAAACCCCATAGCTGATGTTGAGGCTCCCAGACTGGGCGTAGCATCTGAGGCAAAAGGGCTGGCACCATTTTCAGGAGCATGGCTTTGTAGCTCCAGCTCCCTTAGTCGTAATTCGTGCTCCCTTTGCAACCTTCTATCTTCTGCCTCCCTTTCGGCAGTCAACCTTTTTTGTTCTGCCTCCCTTTCGGCAGTCAATCTTTTATCTTCTGCCTCCCTTTGCTGTCGTTTTTCTTCTGCCTCTAATGCTTTAGCCTCCTTGTCAGCCTCAATTTGTAACCTCTTAGTCTCAGCCTCAATTTGTAGCCTCTTCTCTTCAGCTAATCTTTCAGACTCTAATTTTCTTTCGACCTCTTTTTCTAATCTTCTTTCTTCCCGTTCAATATACTTATCACATTCAGCCGTTACATATTGAATTAAAACCTGACCATCCATTCCCATATCCTTTGCCGTTAGCACAGCAGCTGATCTGAATTTGGCTAGCTCCGCCATACTTTTTAGACAATTTAGCAATGAGCAAGATAAAATTTCCAACCACTAAAGTAATTCTAATTACTATAGTCTAAAGTAATTCTAATTAGCCAGTTAACTAATTAATTACCACATTGGTGTGTTAGAAAATAAGTTGAGTTGGTGAATGTCCAGCAGGCCAGACGCTCACGTATCTTGAATGAGTAGTTCTGGTGCTGGAATCTGGTGGCCCCACCTCTCCGTGCTTGGGGGCAATATAAGGATGCTCTGCCAAAATATTAGACTGCACGGGTCCACTCTTGTATTATTCAACACATCATTTGACACCACCTTGGTGCCAAATAAAAAAAACTCACAGTTCAGAATTATGAATAGAGAACACAGTTATATGCTAGCAAAACTCAGCTGAGCTGCTGGCTCTAGTATGGCGTCCCTCTAAATATTTCAATTAGCTTCTGGGAAATACACCACTGAATAATTACTGTGTCTACTACTGGACAACTTATGATGAATGGCAAAAATGCGCGTCTGAGCGCCGATAATATGTTTATCTGTGGCCAATCACCGCCTTTTTTTCTTTTCAAATTCAAACCTCCTACCAAAAGTCAATTCAGTCATACCTCAGTCAAGTATGTATTATTGTCTGTTGGTCCGTCTGTCTCTACTTGCGTTTCACAAAAAAACACACTTGTTTTTTGAACCAACTCTGCCGTCCCCTACACAATTTTGCCTTTAAAGTTATTTTTAGCCACAATTCTCCACCACATTCCCTCTCTTTCATTCCAACTAGATTTTAGCACTTGAGTCTCAAGGCCGCAGTTTTTGAAAATTAGTGACATTTTTTGTTTCAATGCAGTCGCTCGCTGATATGAACAACACAGTCTTTTGTCAATATCTTTCTTATTATCTATCCGTCTGTATAAATGAAAGCATATTATTTCACTGCTCAAGATGGGCCATCAGGCCAGCTAGGCTTTATATTCCTAACATTATTATTAAGAAAAAGTTACTTTTCAAGGTTAGTTGGTTTTTTGAAATATTTTCGAGCATCTTCTGTAATGCGTTTGCCGCTGAATTCAAATAAACGGACTAAGTTATCGCAAAAGCGTCCAAGAAATGACTGTTGCGTATAATAGCTAAGGTCCCTTTTGTCGATTTCTTTACCTTGTGTCAACTTGGGGACGTGAATTTTTTCCTTTCCCCACCAATTGCGTCTTTTTAGCCTTGCTAGTTTCAAGCACGTGTTCAGTCATATTTTTTTCCTTTCGATCTCCGTTCTCATCCCGTTCCAAGGGTAAACGTTTTGCCTTCACGTCTAACAAGTTAGTTTCCATGGCGGGTGGTGACCCGCGGCGTGGGCGATCATGTCTGCTAGTAGCTTACGCATTAGTTTTATCCCTACATTTTATCTTTGGAGATATTTTAACGTTGTATCACGGTTAATTTTATCACAGTGTGTATAATGACATTAATGTAGTATTATATCTAGGTCATTAAGCAGTGTGCCTTTCAACGTCGTCTAAGAAATACAGTACCAGTTTTATTTTTAGAAACGCGTGTATGATGCTGTAGGCTTTTACTATCGTACGTGGAAGCGTTACAGTTATGCAGACTGTGATGAATTTACCATGATACAACGTTAAAATATCTCAAATTATAAAGATAACATTGTAGGGATAAAAATAATGCGTAAGATACTAGGAGACATGCTCGCCTATGCCCGCATATCCCACCGCCATTTAAACTAACTAGTTAAACATGCAGACAAAACGGAGATATAAAAAAGGAAAAATATGACTGAACACGTGTTAGAACCTAAAGGGCAAAAAGACTCAATTGGTAATAAAAGAGAAAAAAATTCATGCCACTAGTTAACACAATGTAAGGAAATGGACAGAAAAGACCTTGACTTATTCGAAACAGTCATTTCTTGGACGTTTTACGATGCTTGGTTGTTTTATTTGAATTCAGCGGCAAACGCCGTGTAGAAGGTTCGAGAACCAATTTAAAAAAACTAACCTTGAGAAAAAATATGTTTTTTCTTAATAATAGAGTTATGAATATAAAACCTAGCTAGTATGATGGCCCATCTTAAGCAGGGAAATAATATACTTTCATTTATACAGACGGACAGATAACATGGAAGATATTGACAAAAGACTGTATTGTTCACATCAGACCAGCGACAGTACTGTTGTGCAAACTTTCACAAAAAGCTTCAAATCTTCGTCCTTGAGGCACCGAAATGCAAAATCTAGCTGTAATGTACGAGAGGGGGAAGGTGGAGAATTGTGGCTAAAAATAACTTAGAGGCAGGTTTGTGTAGGGGTTTTGCGTATAATTGGTCCAAGAAACAAGTGTGTTTTTGTGAAAAACCAAGTAGAGACAGACGGACCAACAGACAATAATACATACTTGACTGAGATCTGACTGAAATTTGACTTTTGGTTGTAGATTTGAAAAAAGTTAGAGGGGAAGTCTGTGATTGGACCAATGTAATCATATTAGAGGGTGGAGACGCGCATTTTTTGCCATTTGACATAAGTCTGTCCAGAAGACACAGTAGTAAATTCCAGTGGTGTTTTTCCCAGAAATATATGGACGCCTAACGAAGACTATGGAAGGCGGATCTAGTATTGAGATCAGTGGGAACATATTACCTATCTTATTGAAGGAAAGAGAAAACTGTTGAACATATCTCAGATGCAATGCAGTCTTGGGGAACTGATACTATATGAGAACAACTGGGTAAGATGTGCTGTGTTGGTTAGAGAGATCTGACCCATTCTGTATAGTGTCGTTGTGTTGTGCTGTGTATAAAAGTGGTGCAGTAGGTAGATTACTGACACAGCGCACAACTTTTGTTTAAGAATTGTGAGTTTCTGGTGTGGCACTAGAGGTAGTGCTACATACCTTATCAAGAATATACAGGCAGATGTGTGTGCCGCCTAACGTTTGTGTCGGTGCAGTCTAGCATCGTATTCCAGCTACAGAGAGGAGTGGGCCACGGAAATCCAGCATCGGATCAAGTCAGACAAGATGAGTGACTACGTGGCCTGCTGAAGATTCACCATTTTACAAAACCACTACACAGACGAAGTAGAAAAAGGGGATCTCTGGTTCAGCCATTATGGCGTTCTACAACACAGGCGTACGCTATTGTGAAAGCACTGATCTTTCACCATTCTTCTTTCTTTCTATTGAATTACTTCGTTAGGCTTTACATTTATTTTCTAATTTATATATGTGGATTAGAATTTTTCACCACATCCATGTAACAGCCACTATAAGGGGGGCCACAGTAAGATGGTAAAGTACATTGTTCCATGTAACAGCCACTATAAGGGGGGGGGGGGGGGCCACAGTAAGATGGTAAAGTACATTGTTTCATGTAACAGCCACTATAAGGGGGGCCACAGTAAGATGGTAAAGTACATTGTTCCATGTAACAGCCACTATAAGGGGGGGGGGGGGCACAGTAAGATGGTAAAGTTCATTGTTCCATGTAACAGCCACTATAAGGGGGGGGGGGGGCACAGTAAGATGGTAAAGTACATTGTTCCATGTAACAGCCACTATAAGGGGGGCCACAGTAAGATGGTAAAGTACATTGTTTCATGTAACAGCCACTATAAGGGGGGCCACAGGGGCAAATGAGGCTCAAGGGCGGGGGGGGGGGATGAGCCAAAAAAATGGTTGAGAACCCCTGAGCTAAAGGATTGTTAGCTGGTCACAAGCAGGGCCGGCATTAGGCCAATTCGACCAATTGACCCAATGGGGCCCTGTGCTCACAGGAGGGCCCCGACTCGGCTTCCCACCTCCAGCTTTGTTAAAAATAAGGGGTTGAAATGAAGAACAGTAGGATAAGTGTTCGATGCGGCTTGAAAAAAAAAAAAAAATTCAGAGACGCAGTAATAAGGGGGTAAGGGTTAGGGGTTAGGAATCCTTATCTAACACTAAACCATAATCTTAAACCTAACCCTTACGACGTGGGCGACTTATTGGGTGACGTCGAAGAACACGTCCCACTGTTGTTCATTTCAACCAAAACAAGGAACAGCGATTATTTTAGATCAGATATTCATGAACATATGCTATAACACTGTATACAAAAAAAAAAAACAATATTTATAATTATTAGCTACATTTTGTCATAAAACGTGTTACAACAAACTATAATCGTATGTCTGGGGGGCGGGGGGGGGGGGGCCACCAGAATGGTCCAAATCGGGCCCCGCAATAACTAAGGCCGGCTCTGGCCACAAGTGTGGCGTATTTCGTAATTCATTCGCGATTTAGAAAAAAAAAATAACATAAAAAAATAACAAAGATACTAACTACATTGATTAAAGGGGAAATTCGAAATTCCTTTAAATGACTTTATTCAAAATTCCCTCTAGAAAAGTAGCTCTCACGGCAAGCAGGAGAGAGGAGAAAGCGTCGAAAAGAACACGTGGAAAAAAGCAGCTGAGGTATGTCACCTCAGGGGCGCATACCCATAGTCAGTTATGTGTGAAGTGGCTATTATTATTATTATTCAAAATTTATGCTTGCTTATGAAAGAGAGGACTGCCAAACACAACATGACGGTGAGCTGTGAAGGCTGAGACGTAAAGTGTGAACCAGAGTTGGCGCAGCGCACGAACGATGGCCACTGACCAAGCTAAGTGGAGACAATTTGTTGTTGTCCTAACAGATGGGGTGCAAAATTGGCTCAGCGTCCATTCACGATGTACTGTCACAGCAAGGCGATGGCGCCGTCTGGTTGGTCCTAGGTTCGATTCCCGGTAAGCCTATTACTTATATTTTCTTTTCTGTTGTCTAGTGCCATCCTTTATAACACATAAGGAAGGGAAACCCGAGGCCTGTAAACAGTAAATAAATATTAGACAAACATAAAGGTATGTATTCAGGCACTCGTAAGAAATAAAGAAGTAGAAAACTAGACAACAGAAAAACAACAGACGTGAGTGGCTTACCCAAGATTCAAACCCCGGACCTTTCGTGCGACAACACCGCCTAGCTATGCAAGCGAATCACACAATCCTCCCGGCCAGCTAGGCATCTTACGAGTGCCTGAAAACATACCTTTATGTTTGTCTAATATTTGCCATCCTTTATATCCAACGAGTACCTGTTAATTACCTTTATTTATTTATTTACTATCCACAGGACTCAGGTTTCCGTCATTATTTATTTAAAAGATACCACCAAGCGTGACGACCACTAACGCTTTGTCATTCAGCCTTTAAGTATCTAAGAAGAAGAAACAGAAGATTCTTCCTCAAAGTGTCAAACACAAGTCAAAGATGCTCAATCATAAAAGAATCAGTGTGAAACTTTGCAATGCTTCTGTGTGACCAACTGGTCAAAATTTGGCTGAATATCTGAATTCTGCCTCCAGGTTCATGTCCATTATTCAAAATCTGTATTTAGACTTGATCAAAGTGATTGAGGAGAACGTTAGTTCACAGAAACATGTCCGATATCTGAAGACAGGCCGTAAATATTAATTTGTGCATTGTCAGTGTTAAATTTCTTTCAATAATCTTTTTTTTTTTTGTTCATCACATTTTCTTTCAAGTTAATGCCAGATATAATAACCCAGTTTGCCAAACTTCTGTTGCCAGTTCGCCACATGCGTTGTTTAGTCAACATTTTGCCGATTCCGGATCTAATGTCTTTTATAAATGCCTCTGGAAGTGTTCGGATTGATCTAAAACCCAAGGGGTTGCTTATTTTGTTATAGTAAGGATAGGAAGGGGTGTCATGTATCATTTACATAAAAACGGAGCTAAACAATTCCTGTATTTGTATTCTGTAAGCTCTTAATTGCTTCTTGGGGAAAGGCCGGGCCTAAAATTACATTCACATACTTAGCGTGACGACACATTGTGATGTTAATGATGCAATAGATCAAGATCTGTTTCCTGTTGTTTTTGCATACATTCTTCGTGTTGGGATTGGGCATTAGAATATGCTAATTCGTGCATATTAATTTCAAGGACAGTCTGGTTTCTGATTATGCGTGTTATGTATGCTCGTACGCGTCTTTCCATGAATGTATACACGGACGAAGGAAAAGGGGGATGAGTTGGTAGCAGTAGTAATAGTAGTATTAGCAGCTTTACGACTGTAAATATTAATAGTTAACATCAGTGTCAATTCACTTTTCGTTCATTATGGAGTATGGGGTCAACACTTTTTTTTTCTCTTGCAAGAAGCCTGCACCAAAGTATGCAGTGGTTTCTGTGGAAATTAGTTTTACATGATTATGCCAGCCACATGCATAGTTAGTTGTTTATCCTTTACAGGACGTGGCAATTAACCCCAACTTTTATTGGCTGTTTGTGATTTTTCTAGGCAATTTTTTTCATTCAGTAGTTTGTCATTGCTTTTGAACGGTACGGCGCTTATACCATTGTTAAAAATTCACACAAAGCGATCTGCTACAAAACCGCCTGCAGCAGGTTTCGAACCTGGTATATCTGGATTATGAAACTGCGTTCATATCCATTAGGCCACAGACGCCGACACGCCACATGCATAAGCTTACATTTTTCAACGCTTACGACCTGGGGTAGCAATAGTCATAATATTTCTTAGTCTCCTCACAGATCCGTGGATACACAGGGCAAGAACAGTAATAGTTGCAGAAGTGGTAATGGTATCAGTGATGAAACACATAATAAATTGTTGTAGCGGTAGTGTTAGCGGTAGCAATGATGATGGTGATAGAAGTGGTGGTGATAGTGGTAGTAATAGCAGTGGTAGTAGGTGTAGTGGTAGTGGCGATGGTGCTAGTGTTGGTGGTGGTGGTAATAGTAGAGGTGGCGGTTGTGCTAGTAGTAGAAGTGGTAAAGGTAATGGTAGAAGTAGTGGTAGTGATAGCGGTGTTTGGTAGTACTATTAAGGGTGGTTGTAATAGTAAAAGTAGTGGTTGTGGTGGTGGTAGTAGTAGTGTACAGGTAATGGTAATAGTAGGGTGGTGGTGGTGGTAGTGATAGCAGCAACCATAGCCGAGGTGGTTGTCATGAAATATTCTAATCCACATATATAAATTATTAGGTAAATATGAAGCCTAACAAATAAAATTAATAAAGAGAAGAGCAATGGTAAAATGACAGTGCTGTCACAAGGAATGTACTCGAAATCCCCCTTGTTTTCTGCTTCGTCTGCAAATTGTAACGCTTTCACGTTGATAGTAAAAGCTTACTGTATTATACCCGCTTTCTTCAATGAAACGTGTGCTGTATTTCTTGGAAAAACATTAAGAGGCAGACTGCGTAATGACCTAAATTTTAAATTCCATTCATGTCTTTTTCTACATTACGTTACCAAAACGAACGAACAGATGGACAAAAGGATAGCGAGAAGGGAGAGGCAGAAAGCCGAACATTAAACACGCGTCGCGCGATACACAATTACTACTATCACGCGTGTAAGTCTACAAGCACTAACTTTTTCAGACGGACAGTGATAAAATACACTACCCTTTCCCAGAGTTAGGTTTATAAATCATAAAAAACTCTTATTAGAAAAGATAACATTAGATGGGTTTACGGTTGAGAACATAACAGTACCCAGACAGAACATCTTCGAAACAGGAGGTAAAAGAAATTGCATATTTTGAACGCAGCCACGTAGCTCCTTTAAATTTGTATTTTTGGGTTCCTTAGGGCTTGCTGACAAATAATATGTAAAACGTTACGCAAATAGTCCAGGAATTAATAAATTATACCCAAAATAAAATATTGGGGGTGCCTGACAGCATAAAATCATTTCTGCTCATAAGATTTTTTTTTAACGTGTTTGAAAAAAATTTACGTTACAGAAATAGCCTACCATGTAAACTCCAAATTGATTGGAGCGCAACAAATGAAAGCCTAACCACGATTGGTCGGGCTATAAATACTATCTTGGTTGTTAGGGGAAACGGGGAAAGGTAACATTTTTTCAAACACTTGTCGAAACGGGGCTCATTGGTCAGACTCGCTGATATACACACTTGGGAGCGTTAGTTCGAAACCACTTGTTTAAAATAGCTTGATAAAGCATCAGTGCGTTGAAGCCAGCATATATTTTGCTCAATAAAAGCCTGGAACATAGGCAGATGGAAATTTGTGCCAGTTTGTGCCAGAATTCATTGCTAATCAACGTATCTGTGTTATTCGTATGAATTGTGGTAAGCTTGAACCATTCAATATCTTTTAATGAAAATTGAATGTGAATTGTTGATTTATGCCTGTATATATATGTGTAGTTCAGTGGCCAACGTGAGGTAAAGCCTGTAATGCTCCAGCCTGAACAGAGGGTGTCGGAGAGAAGTAAAACGGCATGGAATGGCCAAATAGTACACTGACACCTGGATGATTGATTAGACAGAAATAATGCTGGAAGTGCAGAGGCGTAGTGACCATTAAGGATGGTAATGCTGGTATAAAGTATTTCAGATGAAGCTGACTGTTGGCCTAACGCTCTGAACGCAATGTTTGTGATGTATTGTGATCAGTGTAAAAAGAAAATATAAATTAGTTATGAAGTAGAAGGTACATCCTTCTTGATTTCAGGGGCAGTGGTCTTGATGGTACTGAGCAGCACCTGGTCAGAGCTTTGCTGAATCCAGAGTCGGACAGCATACTCCTTGGTCTTTTTAGCTATCAGTGAGGTGTCTCCTGAGCCCAGAGGAGAATTCGAGCAGAGGAGTCCTTTCCTGCCGCCATCACGCCAGATAAGCGAATTGGCCAGCTGAGCTCAACATTATGTCCCCTCATCTTGAACTGACTTTTTTAAAATTAACATTAAGAGGGGAATTTACTTGTCTTAAAATCAGGAACTGTGAACATCTCCAATACTGGTCCCTAAAGACAAACTATTGAAGTCATGATGACAAATACCAACAGAGCTTGAACAAAACAAAACCAGTATTACCTCATTTTACTACTACACAACTGACACACATAGAACATTTGTAATAATATATGTCACTACAATATTCATATTAAATACATTCTGTACATAACTTGTAATTTAAATTGATTGTGCTTCCTGGTTCCCTTGTAGTTGAATCAGGACACATATTCATTCATGCCAGTAATGAATACATATTGTTATTTGAAAGTTTATCAGTGACTCTTTTAAGATATCTTTGTAGAGTGTTATATGTATGTGAGTGTCACAGTGTTGTCAAGAGTAGTGGATTAAATTAAATTGTTTATCTGTCTGTTGTTGTGACTTACACTTCACCATACTCATACCCTAGACACATAACGTAGCATCACACTATTCCAGAATAATTCTGACTGAGATATAGAGATATGTGGTAGCAAGTAAGGTTATCTATAATACACTACTCTTAATAGATATAGATACCTTCACAGCTGATCTCAGTCAGTACACTAAGTTCCCTATAAGTATTTATAACATCCCACTTCACCACAGTGGTACTGGTGGTGGTGGTAACAGCGGTGATAGCACCAGCATGAACAATATTATTAGTATTAGTATAGCAGTAGTGGAAATGGTAGTGGTGGTAATAGTTGTAATAGTAGTAGAACTGGTGGTAGTAGTAGTAGGTAGCAGTAACAGCAGCAGCAGTAAAAAGAAATCACTCGGAAGGTAGTAAAAGAAACGAATTAGCTCAGCTGTTCCGGAACATGGACCAGCGATTAATGTGGAAATGGAAGACCAGCTCCCAGAACGCTCAAGTCCCACTCACACACTCTACGGAAGATCACAGACAAATGCCACAATTTATGTCCAGGAACTGCCAATACCGGACACGCCCACCGCGTAATTCGAAATTCTGTTTTGGAAGAATAGAGTCGAATTGGAGTAGTTCGTTCTTGCGGTCGACATGCGTGACGTATTTTCTAAATTACTGCTTCCTCTTAACAGTGTCCCAGTCCACGAGGGTAAGCCTAGATCAGTGCTTCTTAACTAGGGATACATGCACCCCCGGGGGAAAAAGGGGGGGGGGAGTGTGCAACATGACTTATGGGGAGTGTGAGAGATGCCAGATATTTGAGAAAACTAATCATCATAAACACAATATAATACAGTATATAGAACTCAAATGTACTTGAACAAAATAGAACATTGACAGCGTGAATTCAATAATGAACTTAAGTTACTTTTTATGAATCACATTTTCTCAAGACATCTCTTTTTCACATGTCTGGCATATTCTGCAAATCAGAATGTTTGGGGAGTGAGGCTTATTAAATGCCATAAATATATAAATGAAAAAAGACAATGGTATAGAGTCAGTTTTTCAAATTAACGGTACACAGGAAACACGGGACATTTCGGGGGTTCAGTCTTCGTCAGTCACAGTTACACAGTTACAAACAGGCGACAAGGACATGAAATACCGACAAGTCAAATAAAAATACTATAGAAACTGCAAACACATAACATGATGAGAAACATGGATAAGAAAAGCGATCCAAAGAGATCAAAAAGTAAACGACACAGGTGATACGCGGAAAAGGTACAATAATAAAGAAAGTAAAAAATACAAAATCAGACAGAAAGAAATATCAATACAAGAAATTCAACAATCAACGAAAATGAAAAGAAGGAAATGAATTAACAAAACAAGTGAAAGAAATCCTGCTACAAGAATCCATGCTATAAGATCAACAGAAGCATAAAATGACTATCATAGTCTCGTCGATAAGCATCAATGAAAGTGACGTATAATTAGCGGCATAAAAGCCGTTAATTTGTAAAACTGATTCATTTCAGATTTCTTTGTTAATTTTCTTACCAGTTTTACAACAGCCCCCCTCATTTGTTTATTTAAATGCCGTAAAGGGGTGTGGGGCCTCTGAAAGTTTAAGAATCACTGGCCTTGATGAACATCCAGTCCTGAGACTATATTTTCATACATACTTTTTTTGTTGAAATCACGCCAATAACATGCTAACGATCGCAAGTGTTACCTGGGTCTGGTGTGACCTCCCACAGCTGCGCCCGCTGAGTTATGGAAGTTCTCTGGGGTTGCTAGAAAGCTCAAAACGATACCTCAAATTGCCGCAAGGGTAAAAGAGTGAATTACTGGAACCCCTGGGGATCGAAACAACAACAATAACAATCTGAACATTGCGACCTGCATAGAAAGGGACTAACGCTTCTCGACAAAAAATGAGTAAAAGGTGATACTTAACAAAAAAAAAAAATTTAAGTGTTTGCTACTTTTTTGTAGCACGCCACTTTCAACAATCTACCATATACAGGGAGCTGTTAGTTATATCAATAAAGGTGATTAAGAACGATGGGAGTCCTTATAAGACATGTAAAAATCGTTAGACAGAACCAGCAAAATGTGTGTGTGTCTGTTATTATGGGCCGCTGTTGCTATGACGACTGATGATTATTACTGTGCTAGTGTGGCCGTTGGTGATGATGATGATTGTCTACCATCTCCTACTTCTACCTTGTTTTGATCGTACATGGTTTGTATGACTACCCTAACAGTAGGCAGCTTTAGTTTGATGATGTTAAGTTACTTTTTTCTCACAAACGATTACAATTGATTGATGATTCAACACCTTGATGAAAATACTTCACGCTGGCAGCAGTGACCATTAATGTGGAGTTTATTTACACGAAGATCAGCAACAGTTGTATGAAAAATGATATGCCCAACCTTCACCTATGGTTGGAAGACTTGTACAGCAACAATGTTCAGATCCATATTTTATACTATGCTCTTTCGTTCTCTCTTGCTGCTTCAATATTTCCAGTGGTCTCTATTGGTTATTGGTGGTCACGACTTGATAACTACCGCTGTCGATTTTTTTCCCTGTCCTCTACATTGTCGTATGGTAACATTGTCTTCTCAAGGTGTTCTGCTATAATTCTTCTGTTCTGCTGAAATTTCTGTAATCTTTACTTGGTGTATTTCTTCTGAGAATATTGGCCCACCGCCAGTGTTGACGATTTTCCAAGTTTAAACACTACTTGTTAGACTGTCAACTGGTCTACTTTGTTGCCTACCAGTATACACTCTTAAAAGTTCAACATACCTGTCCATTATCAAAACACCCACATTTCCTGAAATGGCAACACTATCTCGTGTTCTCGGAATAGCTCACAGAACTGTTATTTGTGATATATAGCGATCGAGCGTCTGGGGGATAGTTATAAACTTTTCTGTCACCACAGAAGCAAGCCAACTCATTTGGACTTATCCCCCGATAATAACTCTCGATTGCTCCAATCACTTATAAAATACTATCTTTTACACACACTTGGTAGTGAGCCCATTCTATTGAACCTACGCTTAACGCGTTCAAAATGCGACTGACTATATTTTTCAGAACGATTAACAACGATAACTATTTCCCGAACACTCTAGAACAAAACAGTTCACTCGAAATATAAATATCCCGTGCAAGCTTAACTTAGCCGAGTTCACCCAAAAAAATAGAACTCCGTACTCGAGTCAGCACTTTTTCTCAAGGGGCGTAAATCACTGCTGTTGATCCCTACTTCAGTGTATTATGTATTATCGCCCTTTGATTATAAATCTATGTCATGGATTTTCGCCCTTTGATTTAAATTTATAAGTCCGTTAATTTCCCTCATGCAAATGTTTCAAACCTGATTTTTGACACTCGAACTCCATATTACAACGAGCGCCAAACCTGAAAACAATAAATGAATAATACAGATATATCGAATATGCCTCAATGGGCATGTAACGGGATCTTTTACCCTTCCCTTACACATACTGGTATGTTCAAAGGACTCGTAAGAAATACAGAAGTAGAAAACTAGACAACAGAAAAATAACAGACATGATAAGCTTACCGGGGACATCATGAACCCAGGGCCGTCCGAACTTCAACGCCGCCTCGCTACGGGAGTGAATCGTGACTAGGGACCTCAAAAAAAAAAAAGTTTTGATTCATGGATGTACAAGGTACAATTATACAGTGGTTTTCCCTTGCCTTCCATCGGTTGTCTCCGGGGATTTTTGTCTAAATTTCTTTTTTCTGAAACATACTTTTTTATGTATGATACTTTTTTATTTTTCTTCGTCTTTTCATTTTCGCATGGGGCCACCACCACTACAGCTGTGAAGGCGAAATCCGACGAATCCACGGGGCGGGGAGTCGGGGACATTAATTCAGAACAGAAAAGACCTCGGTTAAAGAACGGCTAACAATAAATGGATCGTGGGATTTGCCGGCATCCGAAAGTATCACAACACGACAAGTCTTAGTCTAGTGTCCTGGATCGAGAAGAAAATATTTACTTTAACTGTAACGTTTCATGGCATTTGCAGTACAGGTAAAGGTGATCCCATAGCTAATACTGTCTTAGAGAAGTGAAGTCTCAGAGACTTCGGTATATCAGGTCTAGCTTTTATAAGGTTGGATGAACAGTTCCCTTTCTCGATGCCTTTCCCTTCCTTAACTCAAGAGCGGAATCAGAAACCCATTTACAGCTGTGTAAACTGGAGCGTGACGCTACCTGATATCGGAATTGGAACTCAGTAATATTGCCGCGAAAGGCCAGCGCTCTAACCACCATAACAATCAAACACTCAGTACAGAATAAAAGAAAGAAATAAAGGAAAGACACACAAATAAACATAATGAAGATCGGCGTTCAAGGAAAAAGATTATTTCCCACACGTTCGTGTACAACGAGATAGATCAGTAACGTGCACAAGAGAACTGTAATTTCAGCTGCAATGTAAGACTTGCTAGGTGGTGACCTATTCTCCACACGAGTAGCAAACGTGGCATATTTTCTGTGGCAACAGATTTTTCGATCTCTCCTTCTCCCGACCTTTTCCATTGAGAGGCAGACATAATATTTTTCGATTGCATACTTCACGGCTTTTGTGTGCTTAAAAAAAAATAATAATAATAATAAAGAGATAAAAACCAGACATTTTGATCTTTTATGTATAATATAAAAAAAATAGAGATAAACAAAAATAAGATAACACGATTTTGTTACATTAAAAAAGTTGGATAAACCCCCAGAGAACATGATCTTTTACATAAATAAAAAATAGATACAAAAACGGATAACATGATCTTTCATATACAAAATTAGATTTAAAAACCAGAGAGTATGATCTTTCATATTAAAAAAATTGATAAAAGAACGAGATAGCACGATCTTTTATATTAAAACAAAATTAGATTTAAAAAAATAAACTAGATACCATCATCTTTTAAACATTAAAAATTGTTTAATATTAGATAAAATGAGATATTGTCATTCATGTTTGGAATAAACGACGGAATCTATATCCATACTGAATCTTAGGGCCTCCCCAGACTGAGGCAAAACTTCTAATTTTAAAAACAAGGAAAGGCAGTTCGTATCTGTACCTATGGCATATATAACCGACGTACTTTCTGCCTTGGTTGAACCCGGCATACCGCGCTTAAACTTGTAATTAAAAGCAAGTAATTTTCCAGGAATCCATTTCTATTATTGTTCTTAAATGCGCTAAAACAGACACAAAATTGTCCATACAATCTATTAGATGAAATAAATGTGGATGACCAGTTATCATTTATCAGTAATTTGTCATATCTTTCACAGAAAATATAAATTCGCGAGTGAAAAATAAGACGAATCACTGGCTCAATGATCTAGTTGATTGAAGAAACATATTGATTTACTCGGCACGTCATTATAAACCATCCGACGCCTGCCTTTTCAAAAACGAAACAGAATCTATATTCGTAGTTCATTATTTCTCTTACTTTCAAGACCCTAATTTACTTAACTCGAGTTATTTCCAGCTTATTTTACATTGTTTTAGTTATTACATAAAATCGACTGAGTCAATGCCGGTCAAAACTTTAAAGACTAAAATGTGTGAAGAAGTGGAAGTGCATGCACAGCTTCAGCTCTCTACAGGGAGTGAAACGCAGAGATTTTGACCGACAAAGATTTGAAAAGCGACAAATATACAAAGCTCGGATGACTTTAAATAAAAGTGGTTAAAAATACATGGATCTCCTCAATCCAATTTACACAAAGGAAGTGTGATAAATATATCTGCTACAGACCTTTCCGTTTTACGATTCAATTTTATTCACACTGTTAGGTTTTGCACTTTCAAACTAGGATCATGCTTGACTGAGCATGTCTCTAAAGATTCTTTATTATTTTCTTAGTTCAAGAAACTCTTTTCCAACAAAGGTAAACGCCTTTGTTCTTGAAAACTGAATCGAAGCCGCTAAATTGGAAATATTTCTTCAAAAAAAGCGTTACTTTGTAATACGTTCCAGTGCTGGGGTATGAAATAAGCTATACAAGTATTTAACAGATCAGAACACAGAACTGGATTGCTACGATATGTACAGAAGTAATGAAACATACGTCTGAAGTAAGTAGTTAAACATAAAACAGTCAAACACATAAAGAGGTAGCATTACACTGTGTTAGGAGCTGCTATGGTGTGCGTAAACTAAAATTTATTCTTTCATTATTGGTTTGGGTAGCTCAGAGCACTCCCATTGAACGCATGTTGTTGTATGACGTCACTTAATAAAAATGATGACGTAAGCTAGTTGTCAAGCGTGACGTATGCTTGGTTACAACGGTCTTTTGTGTGAGTCCTTCGAGGTGTCAAGACGTGTCTGGCGAAAGTGTGTTTTTTGTGTGTGGAATGCATATCACGTAGACGAAGAAATATTATATGTATGTCTATCATAGGATGTGGACGTGAGGACGCAAGTATCGAGTATCAGTCTGGATACCAGAATTTATCATTTATGCATCTGTATATATGTGTGAACTTCATTTATTGTTCAAATGATGTATTAAAAGTGTCTGACCGTCTCTGCAGTCTTCTGCAATTTGATTTATCAATGTGTTGTGAGGTTGAGAGTTGAGTGTTCTCTCACCACCGTTCACCTAGACAAAGCTGGCTTATACAATCAACAAACGCACACAAGAACCCTCGTCACAAGGGAATGTGAAAAATGTAGTCCCATAGCAGATAATGCCGTAGGAGAGTGAAGTGTTAGAGAATTCACTATACTAGGTCCAGCATCGAGAAGTGGGGGTGATCAGTTCCCTTCCTCGCTGCATGTTCTTTCCATAACTCAAGAGAAAAGTCAGATACCCATTTACAGTTGGATAGACCGGAGCGTGTCGACACCGTAAATCGAACCCGACACCGTGAATCGAACCCAGCACCTATGCCACGAGAGACCAGAGCTCTAACCACTCTGTCAATCGGACGCTTACAAGGGAATGTAGGTAGCTATTTAAAAAAAAAAAAAAACAATTTAGAAAGCAGTATATAAAATGTAGGGGACGGTACGCAAAATGTAGGTACTAAGCAATATACAAAATGAAGGTAGCGATATGCAGAAGGTAACTACGCGACAGTATATATAATGTAGTGAGCTATATGCACAATGTAGGAATCAAAATTCAAAATGTAGACATCGGTATGCAAAATGTAGGAAGCAATAAAGGTTGAATAAAGTAATAATATAGGTACGAGTAGCATCTATACTGAATTATCAGCATGCTGATTTACTTCGACATTTACTGAGGGTTAGTACCTATGTTTGTGCCCAGAGTGCAATGGTGTCGATTCATAGCTATACTAACACCAACATGAAAACGAATTGCAGGAAACAGGTAGGCATAAGGACATCCATTCATGTGTGCTGATCTCGTATGTTGTGTTCCCAATGAAAACTTTAGGTCCCATAAGCTGTGATGTATTAGTCCATGTCAAGCTGTTCTTTAGTTTTCTTAGTTTCACTCACAGGTTCATCATCATCATCATCAGCCCTATAACGCGTGATCTTTGGATCACCATAATCCATGAGTTCTTGACTAATCATCATTTCCATTTTGGTTCCCTCTGGAGTATGGAAGCACTATTGGCATGTACCGAAGCATTCATTTGCACTTTCAGCGGTGATTTATGTAGCAATCTGTGATACATGGAGAGGTTGCCAGCCTCAAGCACAACTTCATATCAGTCGCCTCTTACGAGATTCCTGTAGAACCAGTAGTCCTATTCCACCATTGTCTCATCAAAGATCCCGGAAACTATACGGGACGCTAGACTAATGGTTGCCAATATTTCACTCATAAATCATAAAGCATTATAAGGGATTGTGACGTACGTCTAGTTTGACTAGTGAATTTTCCCTGATATGATGGATGATTTTAAGGGACCCTTAGCTTTTCATAACATTAGAACCCCTGAACATTTGTTGTAACTTTTCGTTTGCCAGAACGCATTCCACCGGGACTCATGTAGGATACAGCGACGAGATCAAAGAGACAGACCGAGGGATCTTAAGGGAGACTATCGGCGCTATCAAAGACAGTAGTTTTCCCTGATACGAGACGCAGTTGCTTGCCGCTAATTTCGCGTCTCGGTGTCAATCGAGGAACCGAGCGAACGGGGGAAAGCGAAACGGGCAGCAGCGAGCGGATACGAAGACCAGGGGGCGGCTTCTTCTCTTGATTTGGCGGTCAGATCCCCAAAAGTTCGTGAGATCAAATAAGTTGTCAAGTTTATCATGTCCCACTCAACTTACATTTCATTTTAGCTAAATAGACCATGTAGAACTAGACACGTTATCACTCGCTGGCCAGATCTTTACAGAAGCACTAGCTTTATTGAAATCTTGTTATAGATTTTCCCCTGGATTTTATATATATTTGCAGTGATTTCTATTTCTGTGCAAAGCGGTAATATATATTGTGTAAAGTGATCAGTGGTCTAGTCATTCTATTTAAAGGGATTCTGTGTTAATTTAAATCTATTTAATTAAACCATCTCAAGAGTTCCAGAGTTAAATATAATGATCTATCTATTATATTATTTCAAAAGATAATAGATGCTTAAATTAACTTTTAAAGTCGCGAAGGAATTTATAATTAATAAATTCAGTTAAGTCCTAGTTTTATAGATGTGGGTTTTTAACCACTAGAATTCGCGCAGTGTTTATTAAATACATAATTAAATACTCGAGTGTATTATAGGCTTAACGGGAAATTCATCGCGCTTTAGAAGGTTATTTGTTTTCGGTATATTACATGTCTTTTTTTCTTTCATACAGAGTGATCGTAACCTGTGCGATCCCAGCATTAAGAAAGCAATAAAGAAATCAATCTAAGCAAGGCAAAGCATAAACAGTGTGTAGAGTTCCCCTGACGCAGAACTTGTTGAGACTGTGTAAATTTTTAATCTTTGAGGCGATTCTATGTTTGGAATTCCGCTATCTAACTTATAGCAAAGAAAGCACACCCAAAGACAAATTTAACGCACCATCAAACAACTTAAGTCTTAACGGGAAGAAGAACACTGG
Source organism: Oreohelix idahoensis (assembly GCA_024509875.1). Taxonomy (NCBI): domain Eukaryota; kingdom Metazoa; phylum Mollusca; class Gastropoda; order Stylommatophora; family Oreohelicidae; genus Oreohelix; species Oreohelix idahoensis. Next base: position 115,777 of record JAMPIV010002272.1, on the reverse strand, counting down.
CCCGAGCTTTGTTAGTTTACTGACACAGAGAGATAATTCATAATTTCCTGAACAGTGATGTGACTAGTTTTCTCACTGGACTTAAACCATACCTCACGGATAAAGTGTACCAGCACGCGTAAGAATTTTATTATCCGCGGCATAGTCAAATAGACCACACCATCCTCACCCCGGTATCAGAGACCGTGCCCTCCCATAGAAACTGTTATTAAGAAAAGAGACACAACTACAGATTCATTTTCCAGCGATTACGGGACCCTTTTATGTGCTGACCGCCTACCCGATAATCTGGGGCTAGAACTTGAACAAACACACTCATACATTTAGTTGAGGTGTAACTGCTGTTGTGTTATTCTATGGAGTGCAAGATTTTTTCACAATCGGTAAGTGAGAGCAAGATGAGTGAAGGCCTTTGCTAGCGCGTGTATGAATGACAGGAAATTAATTCTTTTGTGTGACCATTTTGTTAACTTGCTTACCTGGTAACATATATCTTTTCTGTATACCCTACATTGTTCCTTTAAGTGGGATAGTTGATAATTTGTTAACTCTGTTTAAAACCACCTCCTTTCCATTTGCTTAGTAAAGGGAAGAACAGCTGGGAAGAACAGGTTTTTTTTTCTATCACTTATACCTAACTTGGTAACACCTCTTTCAGAGTAATTAACTTTACTGTTAGGTTAACGTACCCGTGTTCCTGATATTATCTATCTCTGGACTGGGTTTGTCTTTGTCTAATGAGCGGGAAGGGCTTAGTCGATACCAATCTTCTTCACCCCCTCCCAAACTTGTTATTTGCATTTGTGTACTTATGATAATTTATGTAATATCTGATATTTTAGTGATTGATGTTTAAAGTGAATAAAATCACCTAAACTCATTTAGTTCTGTGTGTTGGATATACCCAAAGCCCAACATTTCCCCTATTCGTTTAATATAGTTTGTATCAACGTCGTGTGTGTGTTTGAAAACACCGAATCGGTGTGCGCGCATTCTGTCATTTTCAGTTATCATATAGTGTTAACATTTAACGGCTGGCTCTTTACTAGCTTTTACAAGTATGGTACTGTTAATACATAGTTGCCTACAGTATCTGATAGCCCTGAAATCCCGTTAGGGTTCTATGATTTACTAGTAAAAGTCAAGCATTTTTCTGCCCGCGTTTACTCATTTTAATCCACGGCTCTTTTCTTTGAGACGTAAACAAACGGAAAGTTTACCAACTTCCGCGACCTGCCAGTCATAACAGGGAGCGAACCTGGTTTGTTTACCTGAGTTTCTCACGCGAGCTGATCTGTCAATCATCGGATATCAGACAGATGCACGTGGGATAACACCGGGCTTTTTGAAGTGAGACGCTCGGGCAGAGAAATTTTCCCGAGGGACCCTTTGATGTTCGTACATACAGGGGGACACAAATCTTTGATCTTCAGAAACGGGGAAAATCTCGGAAGGAAACCCGTTACACGGTTCCAAGTCTCTGTTGTCGATTAGCAACGCCGACAGAGCGACCGTGAAAAACCTTTTATCCGGGAAACGTAGTCTCCTGATTTTCTGCTATGCGCTATAGTGTGAAAAGTAACGTCATCTATAGATCAGAGAGACAATAATGTATTGTATATAAACTGTGGCTCCCCAAACCAGTTATCAGTTGTTGCTCAGAATTTTGGTTAGTCTAAACACGTAGTCTAGAACCATTGTGGTAGATGTGTTAATAGCATTTCGTGGGGATTTCCATTTCTGATTTGTGGTAATAGAAATTAGCAGTTACGCGATTTAGTGTGCTAAGTTTTATCATCTTAAATTCACTGTGATTTTATAGCTGTTAGAACTAGTGAAACAAATAATGCGTAGCTATTTTTTTAACCAGATGTGCAGTTAAAAGGTAATTTCCATCACCCGCTTTCTCACCCAAGAAGATACGTTTAGCTGACTGATATTAATATGCTAGGCGCGAGTGAAAGTGGACCATAGAATTCACGTTATATTTCATTTTTTGTAATTTTAGTAAGTGACTGTTATTTAGATACCATACGACGACCCACAGATGCCGACAATCTAATAGCTATTAATGACAGGCGATATTTGTTAAGTGCGCGAATGGATAACTAATAATTGACATTGTACGCTGATTGTTGACCGGGGCAGGAGGGGAAAGGCTGCATCCCTCAACCAAACCTGCACTCGCTAAGCGACGCGCGATAGAATAGGCTAGAGACACCGTGTGCCTTTTAACTTTAATCAGGACTGACGGAGAGGATAAGAGATCGTCTTGTCCCCTTCCGTGTACATAGATGTAGTTATATAGAATAGTAGCATTTTTTTCATAAATGTTCTTTATTCCTCGCAGACCTGATCAAAGGGCAACCAGCGGTCTATTTTGGTCCTTTTTCTTCATTTACTGATTGATTAATGGTGTCTTCTTCTTGGCTTACGCGTCCCCAAGTTCAGTTGTGAACAGGATTGGCCAAAGAGACAAATTAACATTTTTAAATAGTAAAGTTAACTGGACTTATCAATACCCAGATATTTGTTCAATTTTATCAGCCCACTGTGGCGTAACACACATAACATTACTATCTGACTTTTGACAGTCGTATCAGCGGATTTATCAAGCAAGTTACGCTTTTTCAAAATCGGCACTCACCACAGAGCCAGCCGATAGGATTTACCATCATCACCATAATTAACAATTGTTAGCAACCAGATGTTTCCCTCTCCTGGAAGTATTGTCTACTGTTTACTGTGAACACAAGATTGCGGTTTTGCTACATTGACTATTCGAAGTGACATTTGTCTATCCAGGAATCAACCACCAAATTAGGCGTCCTCCTTATAAAATTTAATTATTAAAGGAGGGACTAGGGCCAATTTGGAAGATAAAAACACTGGAAAATATATATATATTCAGACATTGTATGTCCAAGATATTTCTTCACCAAGAATAGGGTAAGCGTGATTGAGTGGCCACGTATGTCAGAGAGACTGCGTTTTTTTTTTTCTAACCTTCCAATTCAATGGCATGATATAGCCATTTATATATGCATTTTTTGAAGGACCAGGGTCAGTCCTAGAACTCTATATGAGAGGAAAATTTATGGAGGTTAGTATTTAACTAGAATTCTCAGAAGGAGAAGAATAATCGTCAAAATTCGTATGAATATTCAGACTCGCAGTCTCACTGTCGGCAGGTAGCCATGTCTAGCTGCGCGTGCATATAGCTGTGATGTTCTGACGACAATACTGCATTGTATCCTTAAACGGACATTGACACGTAAACCAGCAGTCTACGTTATTGATTAATTTATGCATGACTTATAAGGACTTATGTTCTGTTCCTATTTGAAATGATCATCCTGTGTGTACATGTGATTAAATATTACGGACTCAATCTGAAGGAATTAATTACTTCATTAATGTTGCTGAGTTCAAGTTACATGAACTACTTCTTCATACCATGCTACTGAGTTGTATGAACACCTTCACCCTAATTCGCGTAATACTAAACAAAGCACGATTAACAAGAGATCACTAAAGTAACCATACTCAGTGCATGATCTTCAACCGGCAAATAACTCAGCAACAGGCACATGTATTCTGTTATTTTTCTATGTATGAACTTCTGATTTATTTGATCTTTCTTTAGATATTCGATGCTGTAACGTTTAATGATAATAAACAACAAAAGAACTTACCTTTGTATGTTGGTCAGACCCATACCAAATTTACCATAGTTTTTTTCACGTTTGTGTGTCTTGTTGTAACATAGCATAGTTGTGTGTGTGTAGTTAAACTTATATTTACATATATAGAGGTGCAAGATTGTCTTGTACTAAAAGATAGTCGTATAGATAGGCTAGACTATTACTCATTCCAGAGACAGATCTTCTCCTTAAACTATTCACTCGTGAAATCTATTCTCACACCTTTACTTCTCACGTACTTATCACCATCCCCACTACTCAGGCGGGACCATAAATAACTTTCAAACCTATCTAAATTTACGACATTTATGTCATCTTCACAATCGTTGGTTTTCTCTTGTGGTTATCATTTCTGATGCTTGACCTTGCTCACCATCCAGGAGTTCTGAGAAATATTCTTTCCATCTTTCCATTACTTCCTTCGGGGCAGTAAGCAATTTGCCTTCATTCATAACCCTCCACTCCCAAAGGAGCATAGACCTTCAACAAACACATGCCAAGTCCTCCTGTCACGTGCCATCATCTCAAGTTCTTTCCACGTTCTCCTTATCATTTTTACCTCTGTTTCCAGCTCTCTTCTCCGTGTGCTTCTTGGTCTACCACTGCTTCTCTTGCCCTGGGGGTTCCAGAACAAGGGCTGCTTTGTAATGCTATCAACAGGTTTCCTCAGTGTGTGTCCTATCCATCGCCATCGTCTTCTTCTCGTCTCTTGTTCCACTGACACTTGTCTAGTTCTTGTCATCAGTTCCAGGTTGGTAACCTTGTCATACCATTTTAATCCCTCTATTCTACGCAAGCACCCATTTATGAAAGTCTGTAGCTTTTTGGTAGTTGTCTTTGTTGTTCTCCATGTCTCAGAGCCATACAATAGGACTGACTTCACATTTGAGTTGAAGATTCTTATTTTCGTGTTGGATCCTATTTCTCTTGATCTCCATATATTTCCCAATGCAATGAAAGCTCCTCTTGCTTTTTGTATTCTTATTTTGATATCACTGTCTGTCCCTCCAACTTTGTCTATATTGCTGCCAAGATATGTGTACGATTCTACATCTTGTATTGGTGCTTCTTCAAGTTCAATCCTGTTATCATTACCTGCATGTATTCTCATTATCTTTGTCTTTTCCCTGTGTATTTTCAGACCCAATTGCTGTGACCTCTCATCAAGTGTTTTCAATTTGTCCTGCATCTGATTACGGTTATGGGACAGAAGAGCTAAGTCATCAGCAAAATCCAGATCATCCAACTGCTTAGTCAGAGTCCACTGGATTCTATTTCTGTTGTGTGTGGTCGATGTTCTCGTAACCCAGTCTATTGCTAGTAAGAAAAGAAATAGAGACAAGAGGCATCCCTGTCGCACTCCTGTTCTTATCCCAAACGGTTCTGTAAGCTGTCCTTCACGAAGAACTCTGCATGTCATGTCTTCATATGTTTCCTTTATTAAATTAATGATCTTCAGGGGAACTCCATAATGCCTCATCAATTTCCAAAGTGATTCTCTGTCTACACTGTCAAATGCCTTTTCGTAGTCCACATATCCGATGGAATTCCATTCCAGACTTTGTTCAACTATTATTCTCAAAGTGGCTATGTGGTCTGTACAGGATCTGCTTTGTCGAAAACCTGCTTGTTTATCTCTCAGTTTCTTATCTATGGAATCTTTTAACCTTTCAAGGATAATCCTGTTTAATACTTTTCCTGGCACTGAAAGTAACATTATTCCTCTATAATTTGTGCACTCTTGTAAATTTCCCTTCTTAGGCAACTTAACCAGATATCCTTCCTTCCATTCTGCTGGTATCTCTTCCTTTTCCCAGACTTTACCAAGTAATTTGCCTTGCTTATCCTTTATAACTTTGACAGGGCATTGTTTTTCCGTCCTCTTGTTCTTTAAGGTCTTATAGATTAATTTCTGGTTTTCTTGCGGATCGTTTTCTAGCTTTTCTCCAAATTCTTCCCAGGACTTCTGTTTTGCTGCTAGCACCTTGTTCTTTGCTTCTGTTCTGAGTGTCACATATTCTCTATATTTCTCCATTTGTCCTGTTGTGTTTTTAGCTCCTAAGTATTGTTTCCATGCCATTTTCTTCTCTCTTATTTTCTCTTTGACTTCCTCTGTCCACCAAGCTGTCCTCTTTCTCTTGTTCCCAAGTCGAACTTCACCACATGCTTCTGCAGCAGCTGTCTTTATGATGTCTCACCAGACACATACACAAAGCAAAAAATTTAATATCATACATGTATTCAAAAGTTCTGTTCCCTCTGATTCCACAGCCTATTGAATTTAGTTAAGACGTATAAATGATATATTATATAAAAATATATTTTTAAAACTAGTCCCTACACTTAAGTATTTTCAAAATTATTTCATATTTCTCTTAAATGATGGCATATGAATGTATACTAAGCCACGAGAATGTAAATGCAACATAGATTAGATTTCCTTATCTCTATGCAGTCAGTTATACCAATTAAAGTGATGGACATTTTTTAGCAGAATTAAATTTGCATTCTTATAACAAGAACAATTTAAAAAATTGTGCTTACATGCAGCCAACGGTAAATACCACTCCGTATTTCATGCAATAAAGGTATGCTAAAGTGGCTTCACTGATAACTTTGTCTCCGTAAATAGAGAGATAAGTCTGAGATAAAGACTGAATAAAAATCATGCAGCAATGAGCAAACAGACAGAAGATCATTACTGTGGAGATTAATGGATACAACGTTGAATATATATATATATATATATATATATATATATATATATATATATATATATATATATATATATATATATATATATATATATATATATATATATATATATATATATATATATATATATATATATATATATATATATATATATATATATATATATATATATATATATATATAAGCACACATAATAATATATGTACAAGAGAATACTGACAACACAAAGAACAACGTATGTACATGGGAATAATAAAAATAGAAATAGCAATATATGTATACGGCAATAAATAATAATTTTCTTTTGTGCTGCTCGCGGAGCATGGAACCACCACTACGGCTAGTCCCCTTGCAGGAAGCCAGGGCCAAGCAGTCACTAGCTCCTGCACCTGTGGTCTCTGTAAGGTAAAGGATCCCGTTACAAGCCCATTTAAGGCACATTAGGAATATGGTGTTTTGTCCATATTTTCTTGACCATCGGCACACTAGATGTGATGTGGTCAGCATCACGCTGGCCGCCTTAACCTTCCCAGAGTTGTTCTGGTACCCAATTCATGAGGTTGGGTCGACCCCGGAGCTGTTTGCGGCCTTAAAAAATTCCACCTCAACTGGGGATCGAACCATGGACCACCGGGCTAGAAAGCCAGTGCACTAACCACTGCGCTACCGCGGCTCCCCGGTGATCTCTGTGGTAATGTGTTTTACGTGATGAGATTGCCAGCCTCATACACAGCTTCATATTTGTCACCTTGTACGACATGGTATGGCAATTCTGAAAACATAAATAATAACATATGTACACGGGGAGCACTGAAAACATAAATAGCAACATATATACACGGAAACACTGAAAACATAAATAATAACATATGTACACGGGGAGCACTGAAAACATAAATAATAACATATGTACACGGGGAACACTGAAAACATAAATAATAACATATGTACACGGGGAGCACTGAAAACATAAATAGCAACATATATACACGGAAACACTGAAAACATAAATAATAACATATGTACACGGGGAGCACTGAAAACATAAATAATAACATATGTACACGGGGAGCACTGAAAACATAAATAATAACATATGTACACGGGGAGCACTGAAAACATAAATAATAACATATGTACACGGGGAGCACTGAAAACATAAATAATAACATATGTACACGGGGAGCACTGAAAACATAAATAATAACATATGTACACGGGAGCACTGAAAACATAAATAATAACATATGTACACGGGAGCACTGAAAACATAAATAATAACATATATACACGGGGAGCACTGAAAACATAAATAATAACATATGTACACGGGAGCACTGAAAACATAAATAATAACATATATACACGGGGAGCACTGAAAACATAAATAATAACATATATACACGGGGAGCACTGAAAACATAAATAACAACATATGTACACGGGGAGCACTGAAAACATAAGACAGAAAGAGCGTCTAAAAGTAAAAGCAAGGAAACAGCCGGCGAAACAAACATTTAAATAAGTTAATTAAAACACTTCACAATACGAAACGAATTTCTAAACAGGAGCAAGTATTTTCAAAACGTAACTTATGGGGGAGGGGGGGTGGTTCCAGTCTTGACTTATGGACGCGAGTCATGGGCAATGACTCAACCCACAAAAGCCAGCTCCAAACTTCAGAAATGAGTTATCTTATGAAGATGGTTGAAGTAACAAGAAGAATACATGGTTCCGCAGCTAGGCGATACACCAGGGTCTCAAAACCCAGCCCCTGCAGACCGAAGTGGATCAGTCCCAACTAAGATGGTTTGGCCATGTCTGCAGAATGAAAGAAGATCGGCTACCACGACAAGTATGGAAAAACCAAGAGCCAGAGATCCAAACCTTCAGGACGACCCAGAGTTCGATGGGAGGACAATAGTAGACAAAACCTGAAGGACCGAGGACTAGACTGGAACCAGGCCAGGAGAAAGACAGCCGATAGGATAGTATGGCGTCCTCTCTGGCAAACCTCTACACCGCAAGGTAGAAGAGGAATGACTAAGTAAGTAACTTTAAAAAGGCGGGGGGGGGGGGGGGAGAATTTGTACAGAAGAGACGGAAACACAATTAGAAATGAGAGCGACAGAAGCAGACTTCCTGCATAAGTGCAACTGCTGGGCAGAGGAGGTCCCGTGTTTCCTAAATAGCACTAATGGGACATTTATTCGATCATTCATCGTTTTTTTTAATGATAAAGATATAATCGAAAATGACAAAGTATTAATGGAATAACCATCATCATAATTTTTCTTTGCGCTCCTTCCGGAGCATAGAGCCACCACTGTAGCTGATTCCCTTGCAGGAAGCTTGCACCGAGCATTCACATGTTCTTGCAGCGATTGTCTCTGTGGCAATTTCTTTTACGTGATCAGGATGTCAGTCCTCATGCATAAACTCAAACTAGTCGCCTGGTACGACATGCCTGAGGGTACAGAAGTCTTATTCGTATTTTTTCTCTTCAAAGACCCTCGGGAACACGCGGGACTATTCCTGGAACAGCGACGCTTAAACCAGATCAGCTAGTTACATGTGGACATTAGGAGGACAGGAAGTACTTTCTTCACATTCTTACTAAAGGAAATACAGTATAGGAAGTGAACACAAAGCAGAAGAAGGATACATTCTAATATTAATATAAATAAAATACAAAAGTCTTGATGAGCTTTCAAGGCATTGGGAAAAAATATGGAGAACAAGAGAAATCAAGTCCAACACAAAAATAAGAATCTTCAACTCAACTGTCAAGTCAGTCCTATTGTATGGCTGTGAAACATGGAGAACAACCAAAAACAACAACCAAGAAGCTACAAACTTTCATAAATAGATGATTGTGTAGAATAGAAGGATTGAAATGACATGACAAGGTCACCATTATGGAACTGATATCGAGTACCAGACGAGTGCTACTGAAACAAGAGATGAGAAGAAGACGCTGGCGATGGATAGGACAAACATTGAGGAAACCTGTTGATAGCATTACAAGGCAGTCCTTGTTCTGGAATCCCCAGGGTAAGAGAGGTAGAGGTAGACCAAAAAACAAATGGAGAAGAGAACCGGAGACAGAATTGACAATGATAAGGAGGACGTGGAAAGAACTTATCCTGATGGTACATGACAGCGGGTGTTTGTTGAAGGCTACGCTCCTCGGGGAACTTAAGGGTATTATTGATTGATTGATAATATAAATGACTGAAGCAGAAGCACCAAGAGAACACAGTTACTACAATGGGAAGATAAAATCTATATGATCAAAAATATCCTGTTACGCAAAAAGCGAATTGAAGAAGAATTAGAGTTCCAGTCATTCTTAAGTCCGTGTATCCTGTCTCAGCTTTCTTTAATCCTCTTGTCATTGATCTGTCTACTTCGTGAGAATTTTTCTATAATCTTCCTAGATTCGCACCACATCAAAGCGTGCCTCAGTAAACATCCTCGTTGTTAGTCAGCTCGAAATTTGAACAGCTTGGTTATTAAGAAAACATTAGTTATTTTTGTTTAAATTGTAACACGTTAGTTAGCACGTTATAGAGGTATACTTCTGATACATGTCGTAATGTTAATTATTCCGGAGATATTTTCCGTGGCCAAAGTAGACTCTAGGGGCAGTCATACAACACGAAATCAGCATAACTGCACTGAGCGGACCAACACCTCCTTCACAATTTTACAAACATGCAGTTTATTCGTTTTGACTAATAGCTCCATAGTAATAGATATATAGGCCCAAAGGAAAATGCAGTAGTACGATTTAGTCCAGTTCTTTCCCTATCAAACGCTGGTCATTGGCAATCAGTCAAACTTTATTTAATATCGTCCTTTAAACATCTTTATGAATAAGCACACATTTCCTTACTAGATTAAGGCAGGGACAACTCAACCAAGTATTTTGATGTCCTGGTGATGGAATAATTCAGGAAAAACACAGAATACTGCAGGAGCTCAAAACACATACGTCCGCACACTTCTAAACACAAACCGCATCTCTCTTGCAGACGATCACCTCACTTCTGCTTCAAATTTGTTCACGTCTGCCAGTAAACCATATTGGCATGACGTCACTTCCTTTATTAATAAGGGACTCCGTATAAAATAAACAAAAAAGGAGCCCCGTTGAGCTGCCTATTATATCGACATAAATGTTATGAATTTTAATCATAACAACTTCTTCTTCTGCATTCGGTTTGGTAGTCATGGTAAATTTGCAGACCTTTCGCCAGGACGAAGTTCACAGTCTTGTCCAAGTCCATGCGGCAGCCCAGTAGCTTCTGCGTGAGCTCAGCACCCTCTGGTTCGGTCTGGAGTCGTAGGTCATCGTTGGCTGGGCAGTCTTGGAGAATTTGATCAAGTGTCTGGATTCTGGTTCCACATGGACATTCATTAGTATGAGATATCATGAAGCGATAGAGCTGGCCTAGTAATCTGCAGTGGCCAGTTGTCAGAAGGGAAAAAAGGATGGTCTACTGATGCTTATGACCCTTGTGGATAGGGTCAGGTCTGTAGTCCACTACCCTTTCAAATTTGTTAGAGTGCAAAAACAAGGGTAATACGTCTTACAAGGACAAAAGACGATTTAAAAAAAAACTTACATCACAACCACAAGACCTTCGTCAGCGACAGACAAACAAAAACAGAAAGGACAGAAAGTGAGAATTAAGTAGAAAACATAATTTAAAAGCTTAAAACTCCTGATTAGGATCACATGGCTAGACTAAATCGTGTGTACCGTTAATTTGTAAAACTGATTCCATACCATTTTATTTCTTAATTTATATATTCTTTTCAGTTGTTGCGTTTTTGTTATCATTCTGTCTTTTTGCATTATTGTCTTCTCCATTAATTACTGCAATTATGTTCGTCTTATTAGCCATGTTAATGTACAGTTCCCGTTGGCAACTGCTATTTATTAATATCTGTAGTCTTGTTGTGTTCACGAACTCATTTTGCTATTTAAATCATCAACTGCGACTGTTGATAACTGTATTTAGCTGCTTTTGTTAAGAGTTTTGTATTTATATAATCATCTTAACCATTATATTTTGCTTTCACCAACACCTTTTTTTCGTTGGCCGCGCTGTATCTTAAAATAATCACCGCTGTCACAAAAGAACACAGAAATTTCTCGTCCTGATTCAGCACGTGTTATTTTTCCTATAAGGAGATCCTAAACTGCCTTCTTAACTGACAATGTTAGAGCGTGCCTAGCCCTGAAGAATCCTACGATATTCTTTGTTGAATGACAAGGTGAAAATCATTGAATACGAGACTATATCTCGAGTGGATGCAGCTGCAGCGCGTATTTCAAGTGATGCGCGAAATAAAATTACTGTCACTCCAGTACTTCTCTTACAGGCAAGTTTGACATAAGCGGGCGCGGTCTTAGGAGCAGAGCTTTCATCTGTAGGATGGTTGTCTGAACTGATTGAGATGCTGGTGTCGATGGTTGTCTGTGATGTCGATCGATGCGAAGAGAAAGGGGGCACTGAATGATGGTCGTGATGATGGTGGTTGTGAAGGTAATAATACAAAGGGCCACAATCTGAGCATTCTGAGCGACGTCTTTCTTGCACATGGTGATGTAGCTCATAGATGATGGTGTTGAAGTCGTAGTGATGGCGATCAAATTATTATCCTATAAATATATATATATTTGAAGTGTTAGAGACTTTACTAACTCTTAATGCGTTTTAATGTATAGCGTCGTAACTGTACATTTGCATGTGCTAAAACGAACACATTTCTCTCCCCCTCACAATATTTTTTTTTTAACGAAAACCACCTTTACAAAACACGTCACAAACAAGATCCCAGATTGTAAATGGCTCTCTCACGTCAGACGCAAACCTGTTTAAAATTTCCGCCCGATGTTGATGGATTGTCTTGCACGATCCTCATGTTTCTATCTCAACAGATGAAGAGGTTAAATGTCACACTCTCGCAAATTACTTGAAAACATAACACTGTAATGTCAAATTAATTAATTTCTTAGAAGTGATGTTCTCAGTTCTGCTTCAAGATTGCTAAATCCAAAATAATCCTCTCGGATTAGTGGCCTTGAGTTAAAAGGTTAAGGTAAGGAAACAAGAAAAGTAAAGTGGTGCGACAATGATTAAGTGAAAAACGTGTAAAGATAGTTCTACGGAAGTACAAGAACAAGATTTTCGGCCAACAGGATTTCCACCGGAGCATAATAAACATGATAAAGACAGCTGACTAGATTTTGTTCCTGTTTTAATGCTCAAAAGAATATTTCTTTCAACGCTTCACTTATCACTTGAACTTCTTTTACACATCTTTCTTCCTTTTTCTTTCTTTTCCACTTTTCAGTTCGGCCCCCTTATTGTTTCTCACCTGGTTGACCGTTCTTGTTGCACTGTTGTAGAACACAGTATATACCTCGCATCATTGGCTTTACATACATTTCCACTTTCTACAAAAGTTATGTTTTTTTCTTTTCCTCTGTTTCTTTTTGTTTCTATGTTTTGTCATCCTAAGGAGGGCTTTGTTGACCATAAAGGTCAGCGTTTTTGTTTTGAATTGAAATAAAGCATCACATCGTCTCGATGTATTTGTGTTGTGCGTGTGTTATTTTTTTATTTTTAAATTATTTTATTTAAAGTTAATTCATTAATGGGGGAAGTCTGAGGAATTATGTGTTGCAAAGTGCTGTCACTTTGGACTCAGTGAGAAACTCGGTTAAATACATGCCAGGATGACTTCGTAAACGATGTCAGATGTGTTGCCATTGCTGAATGATTAACAGTTAAAACTAACAAGAGAATACTTAACTTACTGACTTAGTCGTTCATCTTCTACCGTGAGGTGTAAAGGTTTGGACGAGATAGCATCATACTATCCTATCGTCTGTCTTCCTCCTGGCCTGGTTCCAGTCTAGTCCTCAGTCCTTCAGAGATTGTCAAATGTTGAACAAGAGAACAACCGTTCAGAAATAATAGTGCTGGTCTCTAATGTTTGCCAAATATTTTCCGAATACTTTCTTTAACTTTAATTCAAATGTTAAGTCAGTCTTATTGAATTATGAGAAATCAAGTCCAACATGAAAACAAGAATCTTCAACTCAAATGTCACGTCAGTCCTATTGTATGGCTCTGAAACGTGGAGAACAACAAAAACAACAATCAAAAAGCTACAGACTTTCATAAACGGGTGCTTGCGTAGAATAGAAGGACTGAAATGGTATGACAAAGTCACAAATGTGGAATTAATGACAAGAACCAGACAAATGCCAGTGGAACAAAAGTTGAGAAGAAAACGATGGCGATGGATATGACACACATTGAGGAAACCTGTTGATAGCATTACAAGGCAGTCCTTGTTCTGGAATCCACAGGGAAAGAGAGGCAGAGGTAGACCAAAAAACACATGGAGAAGAGAACTGGAAACAGATGTGAAAATGATGAGGAAAACATGGAAAGAACTTGAGCGGATGGCACGTGAAGTAGGACTTGGCATGTGTTTGTTGAAGGCCTATGCTCCTTGGGGAGCTAAAGGGTATTGATTGTTGATTGACTGATTGTATGGCTTTGGAACACGAAGAACGTCAAAATCAACAACCAAGAGGCTACAGACTTTCATAAATAGATACTTGCGTAAAACAGATGCGTTGAAATGCAATGATACGATCGCTCACGTGAAACTGATGACAAGAACCAGACAAATTCCAGGGGAACAAGACATGAGAAGACGGCACTGACGATGGATAGGACACACACATGGGAAACCTATTGATAGCATTACTACCGTATGTAGTCCTTTGTTCTGGTATCCCCACTGTAAGAGATATACAGAGTGTTTATAAAATCGCTGTGCAGTGAAATTTACGCCCGGGCGAGACTACGTCACCAGAAATGTGGTTTTCAATTGGGGCTTGTTGTGAAATGCTGCATACGGGATTGTGGAACACAGCATTGGAACACAGAATATCATGACGTAAATTTGCATCATTCGTGACGTAATTTCTAAAATATTTTTCAAATTCACTGCACAGCGACTTTATAAACACCCTGTACAATGAAACAGGAAAAAAATGTAGAGAAGAAAACGGGAAACAGAAATGAAATGGATAAGGAAGGCATGGACAGACCTTGAGCAGATGGCACAAGACAATAGCATTATACAAGCATTTATTGAAGGCATGTTATACTCCTGGAGAAGCAGAAGGCAATAACATGAGTGAAGAAATGTTTTCTTCAAACGATGTTAATTCTGTAACTGACATTATAATTATATTAATACATTTCGGTAAACATAATGCTGCACCAATAATAATAATAATAAAGCAGTCCGCAATACAAAAGGAGAATTAACTTAAGTACACAATGATCTAATACTGTGCTCAAAACGGTTCTAGAACAGCGGCTAAAAATGTCAAATCGGCGTTTGCATTGATTCGTGCCAGCTTAGCGCGGAATGTAAAGCGCATTACGATGCGTTTGTATGGACAGTGTAAAAAGTGTCCGCGATAAAGACGCATTATTTAAACTTCAGCTTAATATTACAACTAGCAGTACCTAGTGAGCTATAAAAGCGTTTTAACAGATCACAAATATAATTCCTATCCTGAGCATAATTAATTAAAAGTTAGCACGTATAATTAAAAATCCAACAAATATATATATATATATATATATATTTCACTAAATACAGCTACCGATTGGCTAAGCTGTTAGAGCTCTTTCTTCTCGCGGGTGAAGTTACTGGGTTCCTAGATCGCAACCTGGTAACCTCACACTCCAATCTACCCACCTGTAAATGAATACTTTACCTAGCTTTGCTATCAAGTTAAGGGAGGTAAAAGGCGGATAGAAGAGAACATGTGACTCAACCCCATATAAGCAATCTGGACCTAGTATGATGAGAACTCTAACACGCCATTTCCCTCTGGCAGTATCTTCTATATGACTACCGTCACCTGTTTATATTACTAATTATCCAACTGGGTGAAAGGTATTGATGAATTTAAAGACGGTGGTATAAATTTTTTTTTTCATTACTAGAAGACCCCACCAATAGCATCTCCATTTTTGCTTCTAATGGAGCATGGAGTACAACTGCAGATGAACTCCTCGAGGAAGTCTGCGTCAAAGCACGTGCTCTTGCAACAGTCGTTTCCGTACCAATGTGTTTTATACAATGAAATTGATTGACAGTCCCATGCACAACATAATGTTTCCTTCCTCGCTGCCTTTTCCCTTCCCCAACTCACGAGCAGAGTCAGATAAACTATTTACAGCTGCGTAGACTTGAGCGTGACGCCACCGTATTTCGAAACCGGTACCATTGCCGCGAGAGACCAGCGCCCTAACCACTCTACCAGTCGACGCTCAAGTATGAATAAATGTCTCCATTATATATATATCTCCATAACTTCGCTCTTTTATTCCTAGGTTATTTTCTACTTATAAACAACTATAATATGTGTTTCAATCGGTGAAATCTCGAGACATATGTGAGCGTGTTGTACATACAGATTGTATTTTACGACATAATCTCCCCCTTTAGAAAAGCTTGCAATGGTAATGCAACTTTCAATATCTGTATGACAACCACGATCAACTCCGCTTTACTCTGCCTTAAAGTGATCATGGATTTATTGCAGTTGGGTCGTATAAAGTAAGCACAACTCAAGAAAGCTGCCTCAGATCTCTGTAATTCCAAGAATCTATTTCAGCTGCAGATATTACTGTCTGTCCTATGCTGATATAAATCAATTGTCACCATTCCTCGTCACGGAGTCTGTCTTATGACATATCCAGAGATAATAGATTACCCTCAAGTTTGCAATAATTATGAGGGGATAACCTATAAAAAAGGTGATGGCAGAGTTATGTAGGGATTCCAGTAATCTCATTATCAGCCGGTATAAAACATTCGGAATATCCTCAATCCGAGGCAAAAAGGGATTCATTATGTTCCTCCGAAATGTTCATAGCCAACACTTTGTCTGCGCGCTGGCTTGACTGAATGTGGAAACACCCTTTACTATTTTTCATATATGATTCTATAATGCGCCACTCAAATGGAGGCCAGTTTCACCATCTGTATTCTCCGCCTAACGACAATTTTGGTGAAATAATGTAATATGCGGGGAAATGAATTTTTCTGCATCAGAAATCAATTCGCCCTTAGCATTGCTATACTATGTGGGTGATCTCCATCCAGGGTCCATACAATACTTCCCCGTGGACGGTGTGGGGTTGGGTGACTACCAATGTCACCAGTGCCCTTATACTGCTAAATTAATAGCCATATTGTGAAGCGTTGTGAGCACTTTCCCAATTGCTCACTCGTCCACTCCCCACTTTTCGTCTGTTAACATTTTGTTTTGAATTCAAATCTGGCGGATTATCTTCAATGTTAATTTGGGCCAGTTCCCGAACTGCGGCATCAAATTGAGCCTGGGATGACTGGTCTTTGTTGTTTTTTTCTCTGTGTGCCATACGCAGAGAAGCTAATGTAAACCTTTTGGGGGAAGACTGGGTGTGAGAAGGTGCATGCCTATACACTGTGTCTACCTTATTAATTTTATTTATCTTTTTATTTTTAGGCCCATGTTTTTCTCCACACTGCTTACTTAGCAGGGGAGTATTATTTTTCCCCCTTGTGGAATCTACCTTGCAACACTGGTCGCAGGCCTCAACAAACTTTTCAATTTCTTCAGCTACGCCTGGCCAGAAATATGCAACAGATGTCCTTTGGCGTGTGGTACCCATCTTCTGGTGTCCACCGTCTGGTACAACATGTGCTTGTGCCATCGCTTGTTCCCTATAACTCTTGGGCAACACGAGTTGTCCTTCCCTTTTGGATCCTGCTCTAGCTTTCCTGTAGAGCAGTCCCTCCTTCATATAGAATTGTCCTTTCTTAGGGTGTGCATGGCTGTTTGGCAATTTGCCAAAGCAAGGTTTTAATGATTTGTCCTTTGCCTGGGCCTTTCTCATCTGTTTTGGATGAATGTTTAGTGGTGGTGTTTCCTCCTTTCTAGGGGTCGACCTGACTTGGAGCGTGGCCATTACCACAGGTTTTTCAGGGCTTCCTAGAAAAACATACTTACTTCCTAACACCAACGGGTAGTTAGGGTCGTCACACACGGCTGCTCTAATCACTCCTTCCACGTACCTTGTATTTACATTGATCTCGGCTACTGGATGTGTTATGGTGGCTATTCCCTTTACGGCCCCTTGTATCTCCACTTTCTCTGTGGTATACTGGTCAGGGTGCACCAGGGTTGCACTCACAACAGAGTCATATTCTAAACCGGAATCGTAAAGGCACCTGACTCTGGCACCATTACATATCACTTCTTCACAGGTGGGGGGATGTTGAAGATTAATATGATTCTCTGTCAGTTTCTTCCTCCCCTTGTCCACTGCTACCATGCATGCCGCGTGATATGGAGGAATTTTCCTACTACAGTCAATAGTTTTATGATTGTTCCTCCTACAAATTTTACAATATTTCCCTTCTGGTTTGTAGGGTCTCCTTTCACTAAATTGCGGGTTTCTATCTCGGTGGTCAAACCTGTGCCTATCATAGTTTTGGTTAGTTCTTGGGTTATGATCCCTATTATCAATTTGTTTTAGGTTTTGGGGAGCTGTATTATGGTCTATATGCTTCTTCTTCATGCCTGCCATCTCAGACTGGGCTGCCTGATATCTTTCAGCCACATTTAAGATCTCCCCCAGTCTCTCAGCACCCTGTTCGGTGAGAAATTTTCTCAGGTCTGGAGCCATGGACTCTCTCAACTGCTCAGTCATAATCATTTCCTTTAAATCTTGGGTTTTCCCCAGAGCAGTCCATTTCTCCAGATAAGTCTCCAGACGTGCAGAGAACTGGTGGTAAGTCTCTCCAGTCAACAGTTTAGCATTCCTAAATTTCTTTCTGTAAAATTCACTATTCTTCTCATATCTAACTAGCAGAGCTTGCTTAAGAATGTCGTAGTCATCTTGATCATCTTTGCTCAGTTTGGCGAATACCTCATAAGAGGTTCGCCTAAGCCCCTGAGATACCTTCATACTCCATCTTTCTTTTTCTAGCCCATACATGGTAGCTAATGCCTAAAATCTAGAGAGGAATGATTCAATATCATCCTCTTTTTCTACAAAGGGGTCCAAATGAAACCCCATGGCTGATGAGGAGGCTACCTGGCTTGCAGCAGAGTCAGAAGTGGATGAGCTACTTCCATTATCAGGAGCATGGCCTTGTAACTCCAACTCCCTTAGTCGTAGCTCATGTTCCCTTTGTAACCGTTTCTCTTCTTTCTCAACCTCCATCTGTAATCTCTTCTCCTCCTTTGCAGCCTCCAACCTCTTTTCTTCTTTCTCTCTTTCAGCCTCCAACCTCTTAGCTTCAGCCTCAAGTTTCTTCTCCTCCAACTGCAGCCTCTTGATCTCAGCCTCCCTATCAGCCTCTAATTTCTTAAGCTCCCTAGCATCTTCTAACATAATTCTCTTCTCCTCAGCTAATCTCTTATCTTCCTTTTCCATATACTTGTCGCACTCTGATGTCACATACTGAATCAGAGCTTGACCATCTAAATTCATCTCCTTTGCAGTCTGCACCGCAGCAGACCTGTATTTTGCCATATCAGCCATTTTACTGTTAACAATATAAAATGCTATCCACTACCTTAAACTAATTAACTAACCAAACACAAGACAAAGGGCAATGATATCTCAAACCACTCTCAAGTTATTTTTACTTTTATATTTTACAATGCTGGGACCTAGTGACTCAATTTATGTACATGTAGGGTATTAAGAAAACCATTAAATCCCGGAAGAGCGTCCCAATTTATGTGGTGGATTAGGTGTTATTCTATAAATATTATTAATTTTAATTCTATCAGGTGTGAGATCAGCTATGCAAGCCCCTGGGGTTTATTACATTCAGATAAGTTTACAGGGAACCTGTCTGCTTCCACCAATGACCTCACCCGATTATATATCTTCCCCTACTGAAGTGTAATGGTGTGTGTATGTTGTCTAGCAAGTGTCTAGGGTATATGCAATGTGATGGAGTGTATAAACAGGACAACAACTACACCTATTACTTATAAACAATGATTAAACAAGTCACTGGTTAAGTTTTCAATTTAACATATTTTTTGTACAATTTATTTTCCTGTATCCTTGTTATTCTTTTAGACACAGGAATAATCAACTCAAAATGATAATATAAATATTTACAGCATTAATTCACAAATATAATTGAGTCTGTGTTTTCCCACAATTATTTATAATAGTCAATCTAGAAAAGTGTCAAGTATTCCTTGCTCCTAGAAAAGGGTACAGGTTATTCGAACGTTTGGATTCATCACTGTCTGACACAATATATTTTGGGAAATTGAGAGTTGGATTGTTTGCGATATCAAATACCCCCAACACGATTGCTTATCTGGGATTTCTGGTAACAGGCTGACTGAAGTATACTATGTCAGCTTCCCCTGCCAAGTCACGCTTCTGCTTCTTGTAATATATGTATGTGCAGGCACTCAGTAGATATGGCCTCACTGCAGAACTTATGGTCAAATATTTGATCACCTGGGCTCACTTTCAAACGTAGAAGAAACCCTGGAACAATATAAATGTGTCCAACTCAGCATCTAATAGTCTCTCTCTTTCCCTACTCTAACATTTTCAATATCATCAGACATCAGTATGGTAACTAAACAATAAGTTAACGTTCTCAATTTGGTTGGTACCCCTTTCATGGATAAATAACTTTCAAACCACCGTTTGACACTTTCCTTGACAAAGGAAACAATTTACATTAATAATATCAAGTCATGTACAATCACTGTGACTTGCTGAAGAAGACGGCCAGTGATCTTCCTGGTCTTATGTCATAATACAACATTTTTTTCATTAATATTTAATTTTCTTTTCTCCCAATATGGTAGAAAGCCTGTCTGGCTTTTCTACAACAGGTTAATACATTTCCTAACAACGCTGTGAAACAACACAGTGTTTGATGTTGACTTCCCTCTAGATAAACGTTTTCCCACATAATTTTCATACAAATTCAATATTGCATACATAATAATGAAAATACGATAAGATAAATGTTGTCATTCTTACCGCATCAGAGAAATATAATCACTAAATAGTTGAATATTGCGATATATGGTAACAGTCCAGATCGCTGCTAGTGCAGAATAGCAAACAAGAATGTACTCCTTCTTGTCTTTAACACAACTTTAGTGATCAAAATCTTTATAACAAGTGGCACCTAATACTAACTACTAATTGGTTTTATGCTACCGTTAGTATATTACACCACAGCCAATCAGGGACTGTTTGGCTTCTAGCGTTCTTTTTTCAAAACTGACCTCAAATATTCAAAATTAGGACTCCTTCCCCTCTACCCCCACTACGAGCAAACTGAGAAAGATTTTCAAGTCCGTTCGTCTATCTGTCTTCTGTCCAACTTCTTTATTTCTTAATAGTTTTAAATTCTGATACATATTGATCCTGTTGTTATCTATCGCACAGTCATTACATTATTTTATTCTTGTATTTATTTCTAATGCCTAGTATCGTTTTATTTCTACAATGCTTCAAAAAAATATTTCCTATCTCTCCTATTCAAATTAGTAAACACGACTAGTGACACTCCGTCTCATTCCCCCATTCAGTACTGCATATTCAAAAAAATCTCACGTTAACCGTAATTTTTCCTTTTATTTTTAACTATCGCTCTCATGCAGAACGCAGCAGATCCTTGTAGTACGTTACCAAATTTTGAACAACACGTTTGTAGAATCACTACTTTAGCACTACTTCTAGCTAAAAATGCGACTTGTGTGTGTATTTATATCGGCTGACGAGTCTAACAGCGTGAATATGTGCCACTAACTCGTGTCGAGAAAAAGGGGGGTCTGCAACTTGTGACGTCGCGTTTCTGCCATGCTACGACATTATCTCTCAATTTTATGCCTTCCACGGCTGTTTGCGAGGGATCTTTTAGTTATTTCCCCTTTTTCCCCGACCGCGCTATTTATAGCCCACTTGACAGAGGTCACGTGGTCAGCTTCCTAATGGGAAAAACATGTGGCGATGTTTACTTTTGATAGGGCTTAATTAATGCTTTTAGGCTACTTTTTTATTATAAATACCGGCTTTAATTTTGCGTAAAGCTAGACTAGAAATGTTAGAGTAAATTTTAGAACAAGAACAAACATTTTATCACAATTAGAACAGAAGATATAATAGTCTGAAATAGTGTAAAATTTACGTTTTTTTTTATATTTTGTTATGGTTTGTTTATAATGCAATTTTCACTAAATCGGTCACAATCAACATGCATAACAACTTACAGAAATCAAAAGTAGAAAACCTGCAGAAAATGGATATCAAAGATTTGTTTTGGTTTCATGCGTCAAACATTAATTATTGAAAGTTTAAATTGCAAGTCCACATTTATTACCTTAAAATAACACACCCAATTGTCCCCAAAACATGTTTGAATTGCTTTTATGCTACTTTATTATTATAAATACCGGCTTTAATTTTGCGTAAAGCTAGACTAGAAATGTTAGAGTAAATTTTAGAACAAGAACAAACATTTTATCACAATTAGAACAGAAGATATAATAGTCTGAAATAGTGTAAAATTTACGTTTTTTTTTTTACATTTTGTTATGGTTTGTTTCTAATTCAATTTACACTAAAACGGTCACAATCAACATGCATAACAAATTACAGAAATCAAAAGTAGAAAACCTGCAGAAAATGGATATCAAAGTTTTGTTTTGGTTTCATGCGTCAAACATTAATTATTGAAAGTTTAAATTGCATGTCCACATTTATAACCTTAAAATAACACACCCAATTGTCCCCAGAACATGAGAGCTAACAATTATCTCAATCATACATCATGAGTTCTGATCCAGTCTGCGCAATGTTTTTCTAATATGTGCTGTTTATGAATTGTCTTACTAGGGAATAGCTTTCTGAACAAAGACATATAAGTCTCTATCGATGCTGTTATTGATTCTTTACTAATTGGTTTACTGTGTGATATTTTGTTGTGTACTTTCTCAAATGCTTCTTTCAGTGAGTTGAATTGTTCTTGGGCAATAAAAGCTATGTTAGTTATATCTTGTTTGTCTGTAATTTTCAGTGTTTGTGTAATGATTGCTCTTGTAAGATCTTTATAAACTTTTTGTGTGAGATATCTGTGGCAGTGATTCCCTATAAATGCTCTGCTATTATAAGCCTGTTGTATGATTTTGTGTTTGGCTAGTACCTTGTCCATGTGTGAGCAAACTGGACCAGACCTAGTACACAGATCTTGAAACTGAAGTTTGGCCAGCGCATCTTGTGCATTTTCAAGTCTAACTTTAAAATTATCTGTCTCCTCCTTATCCTCACAAAGTTCAATACCTACCTGAAAAATTCAATTTTAGCTCCTAATTCTTCTGCCTATTTCCAGTTCCTACTAAATCTCTTCAAGTTCTTAAAAGTACTAATGTTTGCATGTATCTCTTGCGAATTCTCAAATATCTTTGCGTCTATTGTATCAGCTACCTGTTCTAGAAGTCTGTGGTGTTTCAAAACAATGCCTAATAAAATATGAAGGTAAGGAGGAGCTACATTTTCAATTTCAATCTCTAACATTGGTTTGTGTAAACAATTATGGTAATGTGCCACTTGCCTGTTATTCCCTTTCCCATATTTCATATATCTATTGTAATCTCTTATCAACATGGCCAAACTTCTTGGTTTGCAAGTTGTATGCTCTCTGGATGTCTTTGATGAAAATGTTTGGTTTGTCTGGAGCTCAAGGAATATACCCATGTCTGTGGTGTCTCCAGCAAAATAAGGAAATAATCCCCGAAAAAGAAAACAACAACTTGTTTACCATCCCACTCTAAATATTTTAGTGACTCTATCTGAGCTTTCATGCCATTCATAAATATTTCTAAATTATCATATGTATCTCTGACTCTAGCCATTGATAAAAGGATGGTATTAGATTTAGAATTTGGTTTCTCTAAATTTACTACCTGCATTGTAACTTTGAATGAAAGAAGATATACAAACAGTTACTTAGAATTCGCTGGCAGCCGTCGTGTGCACAGGATTGTCTACCAAAGAACACCAATGGAACAGTCCTTATCTCACACACAATTTAAAAAAAAATTCATATTATAAATAGAAGATTAACAAGACTTGAAAGATAGATCAAATTATGTGGAAGTAATCTATCTATAGCTTTACATGTTTTCTGACGCTTATATACGTAGCTAAATATCATTATAAATGAATGAAAATGCAAAAACAGATGGTGCTTTACAAAAAGTTATTTTTTTACTACCTTATTTAAGATTTGTGGGTATCAGGAATGCGTTTAAAGGGATTTAAATGCTATAAAATCTGGTGACAATATGCTTGTTCTTGTAATGCCACACTCACAAAACTGACTACCACACATTCTCAAGATATGAAACCAAAACAAAAAGTATGTGGAAATAATCTTTAGCTTCCCTTCGAGAAGTCTTTATAATTATAAACTCAAACGAATGGGCCGATTTTTAAATATTAAATTAATAAAAAGATTACTTATTTTATGAATTTCCTTAAATGATGACGCTGTTTTCAAAAGTCTGTAACTCCGTCAAAACTAATTTCAAACAAATAAAAATGCAATCAAAAATAGAACACAGAAGAAAGTTATAGTACACAAAAGAATTTTAGCGCTGTGTTTATCCAGAACGAGTGTGTAATGATTTATATTTTACTGATTTTACTCACACATAAGCTGATTTTCCCCGCCAAAAACTTAAATAGTCTTTTACGGTGCACACAAAATTTTATACCCGGTGTCAGAATTCCGGTCACCGAAACTAAAAGAGCGCTCTGGTATAGGGCACAAACAGCCGTGCTTCGTGTATTCGTTTTTACACGTTTTCTTCTCTCTCTCTTGCTTTGAAGGCTAGGCTTGAATTGTGACGTTTGTTTCACGCAAGCGGTACTAAAATCTAGTGGCTTTGGTAGCGAGATAATTAACCAGCATTTCTACAGCATACATTGGATTCCCGACTGGCATAGTAGAAGCTGTTAGTCACTAACACACGGGCTGTTTTATTTACTAGCATTTGGGAGTACAATTCTATGGAAATTAGCGTTTGTAAGAAGATCGAGGCATACAATTTTAGCAATGACTTGCGACGTCGGCGACAACGATCTCCATAACTTCGCTCTTTTATTCCTAGGTTATTTTCTACTTATAAACAACTATATTATGTGTTTCAATCGGTGAAATCTCGAGACATATGTGAGCGTGTTGTACATACAGATTGTATTTTACGACAACGAGGCACAATTAAAAAAAAAAATTCTCTTAGACCCATTATCCCTTCTTGCCTTGCTTCTTCTCTGCCAACTCCTCTTTAGTTTCTTCTCCTTCTCCTCATCCTATGTCTTCTTCTTTTGCTTCTGCTACTTCTGCTCCTTTATTTTCCTTCTACCACCTCTCCTCCTTCTGTGTCTTCTTCGCTTTCTTCTTCTCTTTCTACCACCTCTCCTCGTCTTATGTCTTTTTCTTCTTCTTCTTCTTCTTCTTCTTCTTCTTCTTCTTCTTCTTCTTCTTCTTCTTCTTCTTCTTCTTCTTCTTCTTCTTCTTCTTCTTCTTCTTCTTCTACTCACACTGCTTATTCTTCTGCTATTCTGTTATGTCGTCTCACTTTTTTTCTTCTTTAACTTCTCCTCCTCCTTCTACCTTTTAATCTTCTTTTCCTACTTTTTCTTTTTCTCCTTCACTTATTTTTATATTTTTACTCCTTTTCCTATATCTTCCGCTAATTCTCTTACATTTCTATATTTTTTTCTTCTTCTTCTATTTCTTCTAATTCTCCTTTTCCTTACTTCGTACCTCTTTGTCTACATCTTCCACTCCTTCTGCTGTTTCCTTTTCTTCTTCCCATGGGTTTTCCCACCGGACTTGTTCTTTCTCTTCTACTGCTACTACTTCTCCTGCTTCTTCCTCCACTATTTCTTGTTCTTGTTCTTCTTCTACGTCATCTCCTCTTCGTAATTCGTTTTCTACTTTACCTTCTCCTACGGCCACATCTCCTCTTTCTTCTTCTTTTTTTCGAACTTCTTGACTCCTTTTAATCCGTTTTCTTCTTCTTTATCCTCTTGTCCATCTTCTCTATTTATTACTTTCTTTCAAATATCTAATGTACCAATTTAGAATTTTTGCGTATGGCTATTATACCTGTTAGGAAATTTTAGCCTTTCTATTACAACGGCAGCGAATTTTTTTTGCCTGTGTCTATTACACCGAAAGCGAATTTTTAGCCTATGTCTACTATACCGGTAGCGAGTTTTTGTCTACGCTATTATACCGGTACCGCATAGTCGGTTCGCACTTTTTGAATCACTTTTAGCCAACAATTTACAACGCATATCCGGTTACAGCAGATAACGCTTAAATCATTTTACACGCTGAAAAGAAAAAAAAAAAATGCGTGCAATGAAATATGAAACGTTTTCAGGGTTCGGCCAAACAACAAGGGTTGCCTGGCGCTAACAGGAAACATTATTGCCCTAGATTAACTTAACCTGAGTCAATTAAGAAAAAAAAAAAAACAGCCGTAGAATAAGAACTGAACCAGGCAACGTTTATCACCGTCTTTCTAGCCCCGCTGTCCCTTTACCCCGCCACTCCCATGCAAAAGAAATACGATTAAGAAACAGCACTCAAATTCATTATCATACGTTTAAAAGGCACTCAAAAAATCGGAGGCCCAGCACGGCTTTTTTTGCCTGCTGATGCCACCGAAATGAAGCGCATCTCTCATCGTTTTCTTTGCTACGCCTCTTACCCAATTTTTTAACTAAGCCCAGCCACGCCCCTGTCTTTTTCCCCGTCTCTCTCTCTATCCCTTTCTTTTTGGTGTACATCATCGTCTTGTAG
Source organism: Oreohelix idahoensis (assembly GCA_024509875.1). Taxonomy (NCBI): domain Eukaryota; kingdom Metazoa; phylum Mollusca; class Gastropoda; order Stylommatophora; family Oreohelicidae; genus Oreohelix; species Oreohelix idahoensis. The sequence continues at coordinate 89,375 of JAMPIV010002272.1, read as the reverse complement.
TTTCAAAGAATAATTTACTCTTCAAAACTCTCACTGTATCTTTCCTTCACTGAATAAAGTTAAAAAAACATAAATAAGAATTAAAAGGAAGGTAGAATGTAAGGTGAGTGCGCCTTGCAGGAATACGTATTTCCAGATTTCCTTTCTTTGTGTTGCTATAGACGCTACTTCATCGCCGGCTGAAACCTGAACGATCTTATCTCGGCCGAGAAATGAATTTTAAATTCGATTCTTTGCAACAACATTGTAAATTAGTTGCAGACAGCATGAATTTTCATATATTTATCCTTGCAGAGAATTGCAAAACATGAACGCTGTGCCACGAAAGAATGTGTGACCTGTTTCTCAGTAAATTAATATTAGACAAACATACTGGGTCCAGTAAATAGTAGAAGACTTAAGGACATTAGTATAGAACAGAGGGTAGGTTTCTGGTATTGTATAAACATAAATAACACATAAGGAAGGGAAACCCGAGGCCTGTAAACAGTAAATTAATATTAGACAAACATAAAGGTATGTTTTCAGGCACTCGTAAGAAATAAAGAAGTAGAACACTTGGACAACAGAAAAACAACAGACGTGAGTGGCTTACCCAGGGTTCGAACCCCGTACCTTCCGTACGACAACTCCGCCTAGCTATCAAGCGAATCACACTGACCCCACGGCCAGCTAGGCATCCCCAAAAAAAGATGCTTTGCTGGCTATTTATCAGTACGAAACACACAAGATAACACCGGAAGTATACAGTGGGCAACTCAGCCCTTAAATGACGCAATCACTTCTGTTGTTCTCCTATTAACAGTATGTGTCAGTCCAAACAAGACAAAGACCTTGATACTGGGTCCAGTAAATAGTAGAAGACTTAAGGACATTAGTATAGAACAGAGGGTAGGTTTCTGGTATTGTATAAACATAAATAACACATAAGGAAGGGAAACCCGAGGCCTGTAAACAGTAAATTAATATTTGACAAACATAAAGGTATGTTTTCAGGCACTCGTAAGAAATAAAGAAGTAGAACACTTGGACAACAGAAAAACAACAGACGTGAGTGGCTTACCCAGGGTTCGAACCCCGTACCTTCCGTACGACAACTCCGCCTAGCTATCAAGCGAATCACACTGACCCCACGGCCAGCTAGGCATCCCCAAAAAAAGATGCTTTGCTGGCTATTTATCAGTACGAAACACACAAGATAACACCGGAAGTATACAGTGGGCAACTCAGCCCTTAAATGACGCAATCACTTCTGTTGTTCTCCTATTAACAGTATGTGTCAGTCCAAACAAGACAAAGACCTTGATACTGGGTCCAGTAAATAGTAGAAGACTTAAGGACATTAGTATAGAACAGAGGGTAGGTTTCTGGTATTGTATAAACATAAATAACACATAAGGAAGGGAAACCCGAGGCCTGTACGGGTTTCCCTTCCTTATGTGTTATTTATGTTTATACAATACCAGAAACCTACCCTCTGTTCTATACTAATGTCCTTAAGTCTTCTACTATTTACTGGACCCAGTATCAAGGTCTTTGTCTTGTTTGGACTGACACATACTGTTAATAGGAGAACAACAGAAGTGATTGCGTCATTTAAGAGCTGAGTTGCCCACTGTATACTTCCGGTGTTATCTTGTGTGTTTCGTACTGATAAATAGCCAGCAAAGCATCTTTTTTTGGGGATGCCTAGCTGGCCGTGGGGTCAGTGTGATTCTCTTGATAGCTAGGCGGAGTTGTCGTACGGAAGGTACGGGGTTCGAACCCTGGGTAAGCCACTCACGTCTGTTGTTTTTCTGTTGTCCAAGTGTTCTACTTCTTTATTTCTTACGAGTGCCTGAAAACATACCTTTATGTTTGTCTAATATTAATTTACTGTTTACAGGCCTCGGGTTTCCCTTCCTTATGTGTTATTTATGTTTAGAGCTGTTTCTCACGCTGGCCTGTTAAAGTCAACGATACTGCAGTAAAATTTATACTTTTTTAAATCGGTTCTTTCAATGTTTACTTAGCTTTATTTTTTTCAATTTAGTTGTTTTTGTTGGATGTTTAAACTGACGCAGATGTTACACGGAAACGTCATTTGCATTTTCGTGTTCGTCAGGAAAATGGTTATACCATTTCAGATCGGCTCACTTCCAGGCCGTCTAGAATATTATATATTCCCAAGGCCTGACTACCTCCAAACTAAAAACAAAGAAATAATACAGCTGGCTGAAGTGATTTGACAGTCTGCTAACAATATACAACATCAAAATCACTCTCAGTTGGATATCAGAATACACATACATAGTTCTTCTTCTTCTTTGATCCTTAGCCGCCGACCGTCAAATAAGTCAGTGGCCATTACGCCTGGTGGCGTCTTGTAGGGCAACAACAAATTGATTCCACTTTGCTCGGTCGGCGGCCATCCTTCGTACAGTGCCCCAACTCTGGTTCATTCTTTGCATTTCAGCCTCCACAGTCCTCCGCCAAGTTGTTTTGGTCGGCCTCTCTTTCGTTTTCCTTCAGGGGTCCATAGCATAGCTGTTCTTGTGATGGCATCGGGGTCTCTTCTGAGGACATGGCCAACCCAGCTCCAGCGTCTGCCAGCTACATACATAGTATGCAAGTAAAAAAAAAAAACTATGAGCAAGCAAGGTCAAACTAACTCTCCAGGAATGACTTAACCAATGGACATAAGAGTCTACTTGGTGTATAAAGAAATGACTTACCCATATAAAAATGGCATCAACAAACTACGATGCATAGAGTAGAGCACTATCTTCCAAAAAAGAACAGAATACACCAGACAAGCACTTAAACAAATTAAGCCACTCTCATGAGTCTAATTGCCGCAACAATACTCAACCATACGAGACAGTTCAAGATGTGTTGCTGACATGTCCAGGACTCACCACAGAAAGAAGAAAGCTACTGCCGGGCTCACCGACTATCGCAAACATCCCACGGCAGTGCCCTGCAGCATATTCGTCAACTTAGTATTGGTTGGCGACGAGCTCAACAGTCTTAGTTAATCAACAGCAACAACATGGCTTGGCACTATTACTACAGGCGCCTCCATTAATGACTTCATTATTCACGCAATATAGGTTGTCATTATCATTACCTGTCAGCTCCCCAAGATGCATAGACCTTCTACAAACGCGAGCCTAATCTTCCTGTCACGTGCCATCAGCTCAAGATCTTTCTTTGCTTTCCTTTTCATTTTCATTTCTGTCCCACACTTCTGTTTTACGGACTTCCTCCGCTTCTCTTACCCTGGGGATTTCGGAACTAGGTCTGTCTTGTAATGCTATCCACATGTTTCCTCAATATGTGTCCTATCCATCGTCAGCAGCTTCTTTTATCATCTCTTGTTCCACTGGCACTTATGTGGTTCTTGTCATCAGTTCCACATTGGTGAACTTGTCGTACCATTTCCATCTTTTATTCTATGCAATCACTAATTTATGAACTACTTCTTGGTTGTTCCTTTTATTGTTCGTCATGTTTAAACGACAAACTAAATGCACTGACTTAACACTGGAGTGGAGGATTGTAATATTTGTGTTGAACTTAATTTCTTTTGACTTCCACATATTTCCCAATACAATGCAAGCTCCTCCTTATTTTTATATCCTTGTCTGTCCCTCCTACTTTGTCTATATTGCTGACAAGGTATATGTATGCCTCTAAATATGTATGATTCTAAATATGTATGATTCTAAATATGTATGATTCTTCGCGTGCAGTCTTGTTATCATTTCCTGCACTAATTCTCATTATCTTTGTCTTTTCCCTGTGCATTTTCAGACACACTTGCTGTGATCTCTCGTCAAGTATTTTCATTTTATCTTGCATCTGATTACGGTCATGGGTCAGAAGAGCAAGGTGGTCGGCTAAATCTAGATCATCAAGTTGTTTAGTCAGTCCACTGAATCCCACCGCTAATAGCTGAGCTCAGTGTTTTGATAACCCCGTCTATAGCCAGTGAGAAGATAAATCGTAATAAAGAAGCATCCCTGTCGTACCCCAATTATTATCTCAGACGACTCTGTAAGTTGTAATACACAGATGTGTGGCAAAGAAATTTATTTGACATTTTCTGTAGTTGGGCGTACCTTCAATACTGCATGTATTGTGACATCACTAATATAGGTACATTTAAAAAAAATAAATTAAGGGGCTGCTGTAAAAATGGTAAGAAAAAAATGTATATATGTAAGCAAATAAAACGGTTTTGAATCAGTTTTACAAATTAACGGTGCACAGGAAGCACGGGATGTTTGGGGTTTCACCCTTCGTCAGCCACAGTTACAAACAGGCAACAAGGACAAGAAATATAGACCTGTTAGAGATGTGTTAACATTCATCGCTGTTGGACGCCATTGGGTCTAGTGTTCACTACTTGCTCGATTCTTTCAGAGGAGTGTTTTATAGCAGGACTTCTTGTTTTTTTAATTCCATTTACTGCTTTTCATTTTAGATGATTGTTGAATTTCTTGTATTGTATTGATTAATTCTTTTCGGTTGTGTAGTTTCCTTGCATTATTATTCCTCTTCATCTGTGTTAATATATATTACGTGTTTGCAGTATCTATAATATTTGTCTTTAATACGTCTATATATATATATATATATATATATATATATATATATATATATATATATATATATATATATATATATATATATATATATATATATATATAATTATATGCGCCCTAATATAACCGACAGACCTTATGTCTAGGTTGAACGGGACGACCCTGGTCAGAACGAGGTAAAACTCCTTACATTAAAAAATGTTGAATTGCGCTAATCTACCAGACCACGAAGTCTTATATTTGGACATGGGACCCCCTAATATAACCGAAGTATCTTGTGTCTAGGTTGAACGAGCTGCTGAGGGGCACCTTCGCCAAAACGAGGCAAAAGAAAAGCGTGCTTCCACGCACTTAAAATCTACTCGTTCTGACGCTATAGCTACGTTTCAGACTCGACATCACGACTATTATTAGGCTCACTTAAAACATGTCAACCGGAGCACCATAACTGATGACAATTTTACGAGTAAAATAGCGTAAATTGTGCTCTCTGACATGACATTTAACACTCTCCTGAGAAAGATTAAGAGCATGGGATCACCAAAAAAGTTTATGTGACAGCGATTTGTAGGCTTGGCGGATATGTACACGATCGCCTTGTTTCCGAATTTAGTATTCTGACCTTGAGCGGATAGCGCGTGACTGTAGAACTTGCCATGAATGTATTGAAGGTCTATGTTCCTTGGAGAGCTGAAACAATGAATGAGTGAATGAATGAATGAATGAATGAGTGAGGGAGGGAGTGAATGGATGAATGTGTCACAAGATGGATTTTGGGGCGACCTCTTTCCGATCTCTCTTTCACTACGGAAGTAATCAGTTACATTTGTTGTACTGATTTTATTGCGATTTTTCCGGGTCGCACCCTTTTCTATCTCTGCTAGGCAACAGATATTTGATATTGTCAAAACATTTGACACTCTTTGTTGCTGTACACCTCACATTTGGTATGCGCGGCACATCTTTGCTGAAATTAAGCGCAGGTAAACCCATATTGGTCTGCTTAGTTTTCGTGTAGAGTTGTATGCTTAAGCGAGAGATAACAAGATTACTCGTCTGTGCAACACATTTTGGACAGACAAGTATGACATAATCGCTTCCTGTCCGACTTGTTATGACAAGATTACTTTAGATAGTAATAATTTGTTACATCTGAAACACATTTTCGTATGAGTTTACAGATGTGTTGGTGAGTTCGTCTGCCAGGGATCGGATATTTTCACGCCATATTTGGGAGACTTGACCTCTACACTACGTTCAAAATTTTTCCTTGTCCGGAATATTTTGAAATCGACACCCCAAACCCACAAAACTTTTTCTTTGAAACGGTTGGCGCTTTCTTAGTTTCGTCACAAACAGATGCGGGGCAGGACAGTGAATATAACCTGACACGTTTCAGTGTTAAGACACTGAGAGATTCATGCTTGCCAAGAAGACACCAGACTTGCCAGTAGTTCAGAATTCCATCTTATCAGACCGGACACCTTTTATTGGAGTATCCATAAGGACTTACCAAACAGCCCAGGAAATCTGTATCATTTTAACAAGGAAACCGGGACTGAGGAAACTGAGAACACGCGGAGTCAGAGAGGGAATTAAAGTTAAAATTAACGACTCCAAGTACACGTGTAAAAAGGCATCGGCTAGTTCCTTAACTTCATTCATCTGAGCAAAAAAGTCTGTGAGCCAGGATTGGCGTAAGTTGTCATTTTACATTCTATATTTTCATTACTAACATGTGAACTAATATGTATATATCACCATGTGAATAATAATATGTGAAAATCGCTAGTGGATGTCACAGTCATTTGAGGCTGTCGCCCTCAGCGCCTAGAATGATGCTTTCATGAATCACCACTGCACGGGCTAACGACTGCTTTATTGCTAGTTTTTTAAGGAGAACTAAACGCATCAGTAGTCCAAATTTTCGTTGGGAGCAGGGAGGGAAAGATAAAAGAAATGATGTACATTTTAATTATAATACTTACAGTTTCAAACCAGTGTACATGTCGATGTTAACATATTCACTTTAAAATTAATGGAAGTTTCAAACCTTTCAAATCAGAGTAAACATAAATGAAAACATATTCAATTTATATTGTGAACACTTTTCAATCAGTGGAAATGTAAATATAAACATATTCTATCTGTACTATTAATCTTTTCATTTAAATGTAACATAACGATAAAGCTATTCAATTTAAATGTAAAGAAAGTTTTCTCTCGGGGGATTAAATGTTAATTCTCATCGAGGGTAAATTCTGAGATAAATGGGATGGTAGAATAGGAAAAAGTGGACATATATTCGTAGGTATGTGTCGGGAAACGCAATACTCAGGAGAGCGTTTCGTTTCTATTGATTTACCATAGTTGGTGGTGGTACCTGTTGAATGGTACTATCTCTGGACCAAGAACGGAACAGTGGCCTGAGCTTTAAGACGAGGGACCAACTATGTAGGCTCTCCCTGACACTCCTGCACCCTACAACCTTGACCAGCGACGAGCGTGAGCAGTATAAAAAGAACCAAACCAGCGGGAGCAGAAACAACCACAGGCACCTAAGTGCAATATAAAAGCTGCTACGTGAATATTTAAGAAAAAAATTCTACTATCAATCAATGATGAACCCTTTCTGTTAAACTATTCAATTATATTCAAACTGTTAAAACTTAAGTGATTATTAAATTGTGTTATTTGTAATTGTACAAATTTAACTTCGATTTACTTACTTACTTAGTCATTCCCCTTCTACCTTGAGGTGTAGAGGTTTGGAAGAGAGAGCGCCAGACTATCCTATCGGCTGTCTTCCTCCTGGCCTGGTTCCATTCTAGTCCTCGGTCCTTCAAAGATTGTCTAATGGTGTCCTCCCAGCGGACTCTGGGTCGTCCTGTGGGGTCTGGATCCCTGGCTCTTTGTTTTCCATGCTTGTCGTGGTAGCCGATCTTCTCCCATATTGCAGACATGGCCAAACCATCTTAGTTGGGACTGTTCTACTTGGGTCTGCAAGGGGTGGGAATTTAGTCCTTGACGTATCGTCTGGTTGCGGACCATGTCTCTTCTTGTTGGTTGTTCTTCAACCACCTTCCTCAGATACCTCATTTCTGAGGTTTGGATCTGGCTTTTGTGGGTTGTAGTCATTGCCCATGACTCGCATCCATATGTCACGACTGGGACATAGGTGTAGCGGTATACAGCCATCTTCGTTTTCTTATCTAACTCTCTCTTGGTGAGGAATCCTCGATTTATGGCCTGAAAAAGTCTCCCAGCTGCTGCTTTTCGAGCGGCCAATTCTTCTTTGATGCTTCCCTGTCGGTCTATAATAGCACCGAGGTATGTAAAGTGGTCGAGCTGCTCCAGGACCTGTTCTCCCAGCTTAATCTGATGTCTTCTTTCTTCGCGTGATACCACCATGGATTTTGTTTTAGAGCTGCTTATGACCATCCCTCTCTTCTCCAGCTCTTCCTTCCAGACTTACAGGTTGAATTGGAGATGTGTCTCTGATTTAGCAATCAGGGCAACATCATCAGCAAATGCCAGCTCTGAAATGCAGACCTGTCTCATCTTCCAGTACCCCACTGAATACTTTCTTGTTCTCTCCTTACATGCCTTGATGACATCATCTATGAGGAGTATAAAAAGATAAGGTGACAGGATATCACCTTGTCTTACACCAGTGGTGGTCCTGAACTCTTCTGACTTATGGTTTGCTGTCATCACATAATTTCTGCAAGACTTGTAGAAGCTCTGTATAGCATTAATCCGAGGTGCTGGAATGTTCTTCCTTGCCAAACATTCCCAACGTTTGCTCCGCGGGACCCTGTCAAACGCCTTTTCCAGATCTGTGATAGGGTGGGCGAGATGATGATGATGATTATGTTGTGATTGTGATATCACTCTCTTGTCACACTTGCACCGACCCGAACAACAATAAAACTCTTGATTCTAGAGGCAGGGGCTATATTTATTTTTACAGCCCATTCAGTGACAAAGCAAACATTAAACAAATAAACTAGCGAACATCACAAAACCCAACAAAACAAAACAAAACACCCAACAGTGCCCGATGCTAATCTGAAGAAGCAAACAAAGCACAGAATAGTTAAAATCATAATATAATACTGAATGAGAAACACCACGCTCTCACCTGTCAAACTGTCCTACGCCGCCACCTGACACACTCAACTATCACACACACACACTCATGTGTGTCGTCCAATGCGACTAGTATGGTGTTGTGCATGAGGCTGGCAACCTCACCATGTAACACAGGTTGCTACGGCAACCACTACTGCAAGAGCACACACTCAGCTATCACACACACACACACACTCATGCATGTCGTCCAATGAGACTAGTAAGGTGTTGTGCGTGGGGCTGGCAATCTCACCATGTAACACAGATTGCTACCGAAACACTACTGCCCTAGCATATGAATACTTAATATGGAGGCAAACCACACTGTTGGCCCCATGCTCCCTCAGGAGCGGAGAAGAGAAATATATACCTTGAAGTGAGCCCACGTGCTCTCACAACCATTCCTCACATAACCATAATTAAATAATCATAAAATGGACATAAAATAATATTCAACTATATGTACAACAAATACTCTCAGTAATGAGAATAAGCTACTACCTCGTAACCGATCCACATCAGTATTCGCTACTGCATTCTGAAGCATGTCGTATGTGACGACTGGTGCGCCTGGCAACAAGCGTGTCGTATATGACCACTGGTGCGACTGGGAATCTCATCACATGAAACACATCGTTACCGAAACAAATCACTGCCATAGCATTGGGAATCTCATCACATGAAACACATCGTTACCGAAACAAATCACTGCCATAGCATATAAATGCTTCATGCAGGCTTCTGTTGGATTCAGCCGCACTGGTGTCGCCCTGCTCCGCAAGGAGCAAACAGCAACATTTATGTCTCAAATGCGCTTTACGCCCAGGAGTGGCCTCGCGCTCTCCAGAAATCTAAATGACTATTCTCACCTCACAGTAACCCATTAAATATATACAGTAGAATTATCAATAAACGTGAAATACACTAAATTACTCTTACATAAAAAATACAATATAATTATTCTCGACTTAAGCCAAACTGGGACTAAATACACAACGTGCCACATGGCGTAACATTTACCAAGAAAACTCTCTCTTTCCTTTACTGGGGAACATTATCTTTATCTGCTTCCCACCCCCGTATCAATTCACACAATATAAAACTGCGTAACATTAAGTGATAACTAAGAGTGTTACCGCAGACCCCTCGCGCCGCTTTTATACAATCACCACGTGGCTCTCCCTGTTGCCATCTTCCCAACTGGTTAATATTATCTAAATTGCAGTTTCTGATAACATTTCTGTCCAGTTTCATGTATAAAACACTCTCCTACTAAATTTGCCCGGTCTGATGGATGAAATACTTGATACTAAATTCTCACATCTGGATTTAGGCTTTGCGTGCCTAATAAAACCTATCAAACATTATTTTCACTCATCTATCATTTCAAGACTAAATTATAATGTCCTAAAAAGACATTTCCTTTGGAAACACATCTATCTATATCACTCAACATTAAAATAGCCACATCGATATTATTTCCGAATTAAATAAAACTAATTCTAATTTAAATTAACTCACGTGCTCAAGGCATTTACAGCTTGGCTCTGTCGTCTGTTCTCTCTGGCGGCTGTGGCAAAATAGGCCCGCTTGTAGTTCGCTATCTCTTTTTATAGGCACTAGGCTAATCACTCAACTACTGCGCGCTGGGCGTATTAATCTTGGCTACTTAAATATCACACGCGATTATCGCTTAGGAATAGCGAAAACACAAATAAAACCTACAGCTATTTAATATAACACAATTCTACACCACAACTTAATTTAAAGGCATTATTGTGGCCTCATTACATATCTTCTACTTCAGACTTTTCACAACCCAGAATGCTTCGCGCACATCGAAAATAATCTGCCCAAAAACAGGTAGGGGGCGGGCGTCTCCTTTTCGGCCCCATCACAGATCTATGAAACAAAGATGGATCTCACTCTTATACTCAAGAGCCTTTTCACTCAGCTGTCTAAGTGTGAAGATTAGGTCTTGAGTACTTCGGGTTGCTCGGAATCCGCACTGGACCTCATTCAATTGTGGCTCAGCTAGGCATCGGAGTCTCTGCTCTAGGATTCTAGAGTAGATTTTACCAGGGACACTGAGAAGGGATATGCCTCTATGGTTTTCACATTGTCGATTGTCACCATTTTTGAAAATTGGTGTTATGATGGCAATCTCACAATCCTTTGGTATGGTCTTGTTGCACCACGCTGCCTGTAGGACTCTTAACAGTAATAGATCGCCTGATGCTCCAATGTACTTAACCATTTCTGGTGTTATACCATTATGCCCTGCTGCTTTGCCCATCTTGATTTTCTCCAGTGCTGCCTTCAGTTCTTCCATCTTTATGTCATCTTTATGTCATCTTCACCACCATTGGTTTTCTCTTCTGAGCTAGTGGTTATCATTTCTGATGCTTGACCTTCCTCACCATCCAGGAGTTCTGAGAAATATGCTTTCCATCTTTCCATTACTTCCACCGTTCTTGACAGAGCTGGTATCCCTAGTATTGATACTATTCTGATGCAGTCACAAATTCGCTGGGCAGGTCATATAGTCCGCATGCCAGACCATCAACTGCCAAAGATACTCTTTTATGGTGAGATGCAGAAGGGTAAACGCTCCCATGGTGGCCAAAAGAAGCGCTTCAAAGACACGTTAAAGACGTCATTGAACACCTTTTACATAAACCCAGACACATGGGAAGCTGCTGCGCAAGACCGAACTGCTTGGCGCACATCTCTTCGTAAAGGTGCAGCAGCATGCGAATCATCCAGAAGAGCAGCAGCGGAACAGCGGAGACAAGCTAGAAAGGACCATGTAATAAAACCTTCACATGAAGCAAACATTCCCTGCCCACACTGTCCGAGATCTTTCCAGGCCCGCATCGGGCTCATCAGTCACCTTCGTACCCATAGACTAACCCAACATATTCCTAAATAATTGGATGAACAGAGTGGTCTTCATCACCCGTGATGGACGAACAACACTTCCTTCGGGGCAGTAAGCAATTTGCCTTGCTTGTCCTTTATAAATTTGAGAGGGCGTTGTTTTTCCTTCCTCGTGTTCTTTAGGGTCTTATAGAACAATTTCTGGTTTTCTTGCGCATCTTTTTCTAGCTTTTCTCCAAATTCTTCCGAGGACTTCTGTTTTGCTGCTAGCACCATATTCTTTGCTTCTGTTCTGAGTGTCACATTTTCTCTATATTTCTCCATTTGTCCTGCTGTGTTTTTAGCTCCTAAGTAATGTTTCCATGCCATTTTCTTCTCTCTTATTTTCTCTTTGACTTTCTCTGTCCACCAAGGTGTCCCCTTTCTCTTGTTCCCAATTCGGACTTCACCACATGCTTCTGCAGCAGCTGTCTTTATGATGTCCTTGAATTTAAGCCAGAGGGTTTCCAAGTCATCAGGTTGTTCTTCTGTGTTTCTCACCGCTGTAGCAATAAGCCCCTGATATCTGGTCTTAATTTCTGGCTCTCTCAGCTTGTAGGTCTTAATGCTCATTTCTCCCGTTCGTTTACTTAGTTTCTTGCGTGATGTTGGGCAGTTCCTAGGCTGAGCAACTCTTTCAGTTGTTCTTTTGATTGTAAGCAGGTAGTGATTACTTCCAATCTCTTGCCCCTTCCAGACTCTAGCATTCTGGACATATTTGAATGAGCTCCTCCTAACTATGGCATAGTCGATCACTGACTTCTCATTCTTTGTTGGTTCACATCTAGTGTATGCATGTATGCGCTAATGGGGGAACTTTGTGTTTGTAATGATCAGATTCTGCTCACTGAAGAATCTAAGGAGTCGCTTTCCATTGTCATTGAGAGTATCTTCTCCATATCTTCCGATAACTCCACCCCATCTAGCATGGTCATTTCCAACTCTGGCATTGAAATCTCCGAGCATGATAATTTCATCTAGGCAGTCATCCACTGTCCTTTGAAGCAGCTCGAAGAATTCCTCCTTGCCCTCTGCTCTCATCCTCATTTGGCTCATACACTATGACCAGGTTGACTATGGTTTCTCCTTCTTTTAGTTTTACAACCATAATGCGCTCCGAGACAAAGTTCCATCCCTTGATATTATCTTTTTGGTTTTTGGCCACAATGCAACCCACGCACCCTTTAGTTCTTTCAGATGTGGGTACACCACTGTAGAGCAGCGTGTTGCCATCGAGATCCATGACTCCTTGTCCCTTTTTCTTTGTTTCCGTAATAGCCAGGATTTCTAGTTTTGCTTTTCTCATCTCTTCCACCAGCTCCTCTTCTTTCCCATTTATACTTCTTGTGTTCCAAGTTCCATAAGTCGTAGTCCGTAGTCCGTTCCAGTTCGTCGCCTTTAGAATCAGTACGGTTTTCTCTCTGTTACTTCGCGTAATCATGTTTTAAACCACACATGTGATTGGCCTGTTGTGTCTTTGCATGGTGGAGGGGCTGCCTCCTTACGGCCTCTATGCAGGCCGCCCTCCTCCTTTTTCAGCCGGGCTTGGGACCGGCCTATGTGGAGTTTTAACTTCGATTTAATCATTTTAAATGTACTGCATGTTTGTCTCAGCCAAGTTACTACACACACTCTAAACAGAGCTATAGCAGAATAATAAGAATTCCAATGAGTAAATTAGAGGTGGGGGCTTGAACTCATTACTTAATTCTTCACAAATGATGTCGGCAGATTCTAGAATTAACTTGTTCAGCCAATGCAGCATTGTTTTCGCTTATCTGAATACCTTGTGAATACTCCATTGAGATAGAAGCGTCATTACTCTTCTATTTACAGATCTGCAAAGTGTAATCTTGTGCGAAGGTAGAAACCTTTGAAGCCCATATTAGATACTCTTGAGTTTTGGCCACTGTTGGACCACTACTGCAAAGCAGGGGAGGCAATACCGTCACATAATTAATGAATGAGGCAGTGAATGAATGAATGAATGAATGAGGGAGTGAAGTGATGAATGAATGAGGTAGTGAATGAATGAATGAGGTAGTGAATGAATGAATGAATGAATGAATGAATGAATGAATGAATGAATGAATGAATGAATGAGGGAGTGAAGTGATGAATGAATGAGTGAGTGAATGAATGAATGAGGCAGTGAATGAATGAATGAATGAGGGAGTGAAGTGATGAATGAATGAGGGAGTGAATGAATGAATGAGGTAGTGAATGAATGAATGAATAAAAGAGAGAATGAGTGTGTCGTGATTTGGTCTGTTTTCACAACACGTCCTTCTGTATACTCTGGCGAAACCGCGCGCCATACTTTATGATAACTGCTTGATACACTGACCAATCGGAAGGTACCGTTCTGCCGTGTTTACTAAAGCATTGAACAGACAAAATGGCTAGGACTAATCCGTGCAACCGAGTGAAGGATGCCATTTAATTACATAAGTAGGAAAGAAGTACCACTGGGAAGATGTCTCTAATTCTACAACGGGAATGTTGCTCTGCACGTCTGTGCAGACGACTTTCACGATCAGTAGTATAGGACGGGAGAAATCTTTGGTTGAATGCATCGAGGCCTCAGGTTAGTCCATAATTTGGCTGTTTAAAGTACGCATAGAAATAAATGCATTTAGGAAAGTAACAGATTAGTAGCTAGGAAGGTGTAGAATAATACAGAGCGTATTTAAAGCTTTAGATGAAGAAAACCGCTCCAGGAATAACGTAGATAAATAAAATTATAGTTTTCCTGATTTGCACAACTAGGCAGATTTTACAAAAAATTTCGGATGCAAATATTAGCGAGCAGGGAAACCCCTCGGACGCCCGACCTCACACTATAAATAACGTGTATGCTAAAGAAATGGGGCCAGTCATTTTAAAAAAAATCACGGTGAGCGGTAACACAAGTGTTAATGCGTAGTGCCTTTGCCTTATGTATCTGAGAGCAGACCATTACAACCATTAACAGCTCCACTGTGTGTGCCTGAGGGTAAGAAAGAATATATATATATATATATATATATATATATATATATATATATATATATATATATATATATATATATATATATATATATATATATATATATATATATATATATATGGATTAATTACAGTGTGTGTTAGAAAGTGTGTAGAACGTGTTTGAACTACTGTGTAATTTTCTGGAGGCAAAAGCCAAGCTTGTGAAAATATTCAAATCGATTGAGAATGGTAGCAAGGTTGTGTCTACAGTTTTAGAAAAGTATTTAAAGAATTATTTCTTGATGGAATGGATCACATACCGGGAACATAAGGGAGGATGAAAGGAAATGTTTTACTGCATTGATTAAGATATCACTTGGTATTTTTCCACAAAACCTAATAACTTTATGGAGGCGAATCATGGACAAATAGCTCTAACTAAGGATTTGAAGGAAAATTGTATTCACAGTGAACTGAATTGTATTAATGCTGACTTCATGTGACCTGTGCGTTTACCTGCACTATTGTCTGAAAACTACTGTGCACATGTGGATTAAACGAACAAACTGCTGAGCATGTTCTACAGGACTGTCCTCTGTATGACCAGTTAAGAAAGATATACTGGCCCAATGACTCAACACTAAACTCAAAGCTATATGGAGTTAAAGAGGAACTTCAAACAACAGTCGAATTCATCATGAGAACTCGTCTGACGGTGTAATCATCAAAGATGCGATCGCAAGAAGAAGAAGAAGAAGTCTGAAAACTATTTCTCATCTCCTACTTCTGTGATAGGGAGATAGAGATAGGCAATACAGTGGTGAAATTAAATATATTTTCAGGTTACATCCTGCAATTACCTGCCACCTTTAGGAGCCAGACTCCACTATTGGATTCAGAGGTGCGAGTGCCCTTTAATTATACAGGGCCGGTCACCCAGATCCAAAAGCCTGGACGGGACAATCTTCTTGCCAGACCCGAGGGGGAACAGACTACCAAATCAAGACCTCAAGCTGAGTAGCCACCTAAGGCTACTGTATAGTTTATCACAGCATCACCACAAACTAGATAGACTATGATGAATAAACAGTGCATTTTCGCTAAGCAAACGTCCTAGTCAGTGGTTACTTAATTCCAATAACTGTGAAGAAGATAAAATAAATCATAAAGTACAGACAGTCTACACCTACAGTGATTTCAGCCTAGAAAGGAGAACGTTCATACAAAGATAAAAGACTGTAAATAATTTTAACGATTTGCAAGTGTTTTTATTTATTTAATTTTGTAATCAACTTTTGAATTCAGAGAAAGATTTTCACAAGAAAAGAAAACGTGTAAAAATAAATTGTAAATATTTACCAGCAGACTTACTTAAATTCTTTAAGTTAAGTTACAGTTTCTGTTGGAAGATAATTAAGTCATTACCCCTAGCAGAGTTATTAATAATAATAATAATACAATTAACAGAGGAGGATCTGGAGAGGGAACACGTAGGGACTTAGAGTAATACATTACCATCTTCTCTAGGAACTTATACAGTTTGATCCTACCTTTGATGTCTATACAGCCTTACTCTTTTCAGAGAAGGGGGTATTTCTTATAAGACCAGACTCTTATCTGGCACTATCCTGGTATCACCTGATACAATTTTGTGTCCAGGGTACTAAAGAATTTCAATAACATCTAACCCTCTCGTGACAAGAGTGAGTGAGTGAGTGAATAAATGAATGACTGAGTGAATGAATAAATGAATTAGTGAGTGGAGGAAATGAATAAATGAATGAATGATGAGTGAATGAATGAATGAATGAATAAATGAATTAGTGAGTGGAGGAAATGAATAAATGAATGAATGCTGAGTGAATGAATGAATGATGAGTGAATGAATGAATGAATGAATGAATGAATGAATGAATGAATGAATGAATGAATGAATGCATTTTTAATTTCCGCTGTTAGAGAACTGTGCGAAGAAAAAGTACGTAAGAAAAAGAAAAACTGACAGATGTAGTTAAAGTGAAACAGTGAAGCACTGGAAACCAGGTCAGCAATAGTATAATGGTAACTGAGAGATCCTAGATCAGCGATAGGTAACTCAGGAACTGAGGAGATCTACTTTAGAAACACTGAGCTACCTAAAGATCTAATTTGGTAAAATACAGTCTGTAGAGTTACGCTAGAAAATCACCTTCATCTGTAAAACGAAACTGTCTTAAAATTTCTCTAAAAACTACCTTTCTTGACAAAAGTGATGGTTACCATGTTCCTTTAATTCTGGTGACACTGGACTTTGAAATACTTTCGAGAGAGAGCTAGTCTCAGATTTCCCTAGAATACACATTATTTCTGTCTCTTACCTCCGTCGTGTAAATATCTACCAAATCATTTCATGTAAACTACCATTAGAACGTGATTGACCGGTTGTTGACCCTTGCCCTAGATTATAAGATCAGGATGTAGACTACAGAGGAGGAATGAGTTGAGCGAGACAGTAAAGACATCAGCGCTGTAGCGATTTTACACGCACCCGGGACCCCATCGTAAGTTTATTTTTCCTATGTAGGACTGTTAATTCCTTTTGTGATGTTGCCTTATTTCTACTTGATCTCAAGAGCGACACAGTTTCGATTAGAGAACTGTTAGATTCATTCTTGACATTTTCAACCAGTTTGTTATTTTTGACATTGTCAACCAGTTTGTTATTTTTGACATTGTCAACCAGTTTGTTATTTTTGACATTGTCAACCAGTTTGTTATTTTTGACATTGTCAACCAGTTTGTTATTTTTGACATTGTCAACCAGTTTGTTATTTTTGACATTGTCAACCAGTTTGTTATTTTTGACATTGTCAACCAGTTTGTTATTTTTGGAACCAGGAAGTCCTCGGTGGCCGTCTCACGGTTGAACTGTGTGTCGGGCAAGTATACCAGTCCTGTTCGCTACAGTCTACCCATCTGTAAAAGGACATCTAACTCTGCTCTTGAGTTAGGGAATGCAAAGACAGCGAGGAAGGGAGCTGGTCACTCAACTCATAAAGCTGGACCTAGTTTAGTGAAGAGATACTGATATGTGGATCTACTGTCCTGGTCATGCCAAGAGGGAGAGATGCAGGGGTACGCGGCAATGAAAGAGCTGACAGATTAGCTTCAAGAGCACCCATAGAAGGTCCACTGGACATGAATAAGAGAGAAATACTGAGAGCAAAATGATCGCCTATTAGAGAATGACACTGCAATCGATGAATCATCAAGGCTGCTGGAATTTGGCATCAAGCGTAAAACCAGGAGGAATGAACGTATGAGAGACGCATCCGTGGTGTATACAACCAGATGCGCAACAGGAACAATTAGCATTCATACCCTTCGACATTTGCTGAGGGAGACTGAGCACCTATGAGTTTGCCCGGAGTGCAATGCCGTCGATTCTGATCAACAAAAACAATAACAATAACTCGTTTAAAAAATATAAGGCTTGCACGAATCAACCACAGCGTGATGCAGCTGAATTTGAAGATCAACACGATTTGCAAAAACTCCGATGTCCATGAACGATCATCTGGCCGTGATGCTGAGAGAGTTGCACCTAGTCTGTTGCTTCCACACTTATAACGCCATCATCATAATTTTTATTTGCGTCCTTTAATGTGCACGAAGCCGCCACCATCGCAGCTGTTCCCCCCGGCAGGAAACATGTACCAAACATTCACCACATACTTCTGCAAAATTGGTGGTTTCTGTGACAATTTCTTTAACATGATGAGGTTATGAGCCTCATACACAACCTTACACTAGTCGCCTTGTACCGACTGAGGTTATGAGCCTCATACACAACCTTACATTAGTCGCCTTGTACCGACTGAGGTTATGAGCCTCATGCACAACCTTACACTAGTCGCCTTGTACCGACTGAGGTTATGAGCCTCATACACAACCTTACACTAGTCGCCTTGTACCGACTGAGGTTATGAGCCTCATACACAACCTTACACTAGTCGCCTTGTACCGACTGAGGTTATGAGCCTCATACACAACCTTACACTAGTCGCCTTGTACCGACTGAGGTTATGAGCCTCATACACAACCTTACACTAGTCGCCTTGTACCGACTGAGGTTATGAGCCTCATACACAACCTTACACTAGTCGCCTTGTACCGACTGAGGTTATGAGCCTCATGCACAACCTTACACTAGTCGCCTTGTACCGACGGCGTGAGGATGCAGCAGTCTTCGTCTTTCTTTGTCTTTTCAGAGGCCCCGGGGACGACACGGGCACACATAAAACATGGTGGATTATTATCACAATGGATGGGTATAAACGATAATATAGAAAAGGTGATTTGTCCTACGAGGACAAAAGATAAAGGAAATAGCCAACGTTACGGCCACAAAGCCTTCCTCGGGGAAAGGAAAGAACGCGTAGGACACCTAAGAATGTAAATAAAAATAAAACCTATTATTATTATTGATAGTGCGATTGGATTGGCTAAGAGATATTGCTTCCGCCTCTAATTCAAACGGTACCAGGTTCGCTCACAGTCCCAGGGGACATAATTGATGGACGTTTTTTTTTTTTCAGAACCAGTGGTTCCTAATAATGTCATACTCCCCCCTCCCCCATTTCCTGGGTAGTGAGATCGAATGCCTAGTTTTCTCGGGTAAGGGCCAAAAAAAAAAAAAAAATAGGATATCCCGTGTGCAAGTTCGCACGTTACAAATCCCTCGGCAGTTTGAGATCATAAAGAGTAGGCATACTGCCGCTACCCTGGCAAAATGTAAAAATTAGGAAACCTACCCATCACTAAAATATTTATATTATGTGTGATTCCTGTATACACACGTTGTGGTCCTCGTCGGTGCTACGGAGTTCATGCACTGAGCTGAGATCTTCCTTGTGTGATCTATGGGAAGAGATTGGAGCACTGATGGAGTTGTCCGTATGCAATGGAGATGATCTTTAAAACTAAACCAAAATCAACCAACCATGTAAAAGAAATTAAATGCAAATACGTACCTATACTAAAGTCAGCTACGCTACCATTGGTCTACTCATGCTAACATGACTGTAACTAAGATAAAACACCCCTTATTTTCTTGTCTTCTCTCTGTCACATTATTCGATTATTTCCTTGTATGATGTTGTGCACGCACATCGTTAAAGCAGTGCGCATAATAAAGCACCCCGCATTTTAACGACGTGCGTATCATCTACAAGAAAAAAAACCCTGAAGATCACAGGAATTCCCAACCTCAAGTGTAGCGCGCCTAATTTTCGGCGTTAAAAAATGGTTTTCATGACCCGGGGACGTACATGATGAAAAGACGCGCGTTATGAATATTATATACTGGCAACCGTCATGAGTTACGCTTAAGTAAGTTTGACAGCTTCCATTCCACGCAGAATGTTACTGGTTCGTAAACAATATATACGGGAGCAGGTCTTTAATCTTACTGTTTTCAAAGTTCATACTTTCACGCTTCGTTGTTGTGTTACCCACACCACCACCTTTTCTGCTGAATACCTTATGCTACTTCACTAATTGACATCTTCAACCCACAAACCAGAGCCTAATCACGTCCCCACCCCCCTTTTCTACAAAAAGATCCCGGTCTCTAGCTTCCACACAGGTCACATTTTCATCACTTTACAGTTTCCCAAATCCCCAACACATGCATTTTTTTTTTCAACCGCATGAAGACCTCTGCTCTCTATATATCATTTCCTTTTCTTTGTTTATATTTCACTTGTCATTCGTTAAATCACAAATGCGTTCTGTGTCTCTTTTAATTATCCAAATATTGGAAACATCGCTTTCATCCTCCTAAAAGGAAATATTCTTGTAATGAACCTTTCACGAATGAATGATTCAAGTACAGTCAGTCCATCCAGCTGGGTTCAGTCCGGAAATGAGGAGGAATTTAAACTCTTCTACAGACCAGATATTCGTTACTTTTATTTTGCGGAGTATCCATAAAATCTGTTACTGTAATTATAATAAATAATTTTTAAACATGGATTAAACAACAACAGGAACGTAGGGACGCTTATAAATGTGGAATGGAAGGTGGAACATTGTGGCAACGCTCTCTACCACTCTTGTTAAAGACATCGCTCTTTATCAGCTGACTTCCACTATCTATCATTTGCTGACTTAAGTAAGTCACACACTTTAAGATCCTGAGTTATAAAATTGTGAAAAACACATATTTCTCATGAAGTATAGCCATGCGTTAAAAAACACTGCAAATCGAAAGAGCGATGTAGCGAAACAGCGCTGTAAGTGGTAGCGCTAAGTGAAGTATTACTATATATCAGTAATGTTATAGTCGTTGTTATCGTTGATCAGAATCGATATCATTGCATTTCGGGCAAACCCATAAGTGCTCGCATGGAGAACTGAAGACAGAAAAGAAAATGATGAGAAAGTCATGGAAATACCTTGCGCTGATGGCACGTGACAGAAGGACCAGGCATACATTAGTTGATGACCTGTGCTCCATGGGGAACTGATGGTCGTGAATGAATGAATGAATGAATGAATAGCTTGTCCCCCGTTTAATTCTCTGTTGTGCTTTATGCGTTCATGCGCAGCCTCTCTCTCCCTCTCAATCGTAGACTTTTCGAATACTTTATGAGTTCTGATTACACGCCCCCCCCCCCCCCCCCAATTGGATTATCTTTTCTTATAATGTCGGCGTCTGTTGCCTAATGGATATGAACGCAGTTTCATAATCCAGATATACCAGGTTCGAAACCTGCTGCAGGCGGTTTGGTAGCAGATCGCTTTGTATGGATTTTTAACAATGGTATAAGCGCCCTACCGTTCAGAAAGCAATGGCAAACTACTGAATGAAAAAAATTGCCTAGAAAAATCACAAACAGCCAATAAAAGCAGGAGTTGATTGTCACGTCCTGTAAAGGATAAGCAACTAACTTTTCTTATAATATCAACTGTAGGTTCTAATGACGATGTTTGTATTTTTCAACATATGTTATGTCATGCTTATAAGTAGTTAATGTTAGTATGAGTGTGCTATTTTTTTTACTTTACAAACGTTGAATTCCTTGAAATAAATAAATGAATTCAGTATGAAAGGTGAGAGAAATGAAGGGCAGAAAGTTATACGGGCCTGCGTGCCCAATTCTCAACCCTTTGAAAATAAAGTTCGTTCGTTCGTTCTCACTTACTCTCACTCTGTGTGTGTGTGTGTGTGTGTGTGTGTGTGTGTGTGTGTGTCGATGTAACAACGTCAGCAGTCTGTTTCTTCCTTCTCTGTTCCCCATACCACATATTTACCACATATTTGTCGTGTCTGTATTCATCAAAACCTCTTCATTTCGTTCTTTTGCTCATCTTTGGGACAATCTTCCACATGATCTTAAAAAAAAAAAACACGCCGAGTCCCGATACACACAATTCGCAAAGATATAACGTTTTCAGACCTAATGGTCTTTTATATTTGGACATGCGCCTTAATATAACCGACTAGGTTGAACGGGACGCAACTTGCCAAAACGACGCAACATTTTTTTTTTTTTTTTTTGTTCTCGAAAACTTTATGAGTGCTGATCACATGAAGTCTGATCATGTTTCCAAATAAATTTATAATATCGTATGTCGATTTCAATGATGATTTTAATACTTTTCAACAAATGTTATTTCTTCATTATGATTTGATACCGTGAATGTGAGTATGCTTTTATTTTAGTTTTACAGCGTTGCATTACTTGAACTTCTTCCTCTATTTTTCCGTCTGTCTTTCGCCATGATTGTTCATACCATTATGTTTTCTTTATTATATTTTCTATAATTTTTTTAAGCATATTTTTATCTGTCGCTCAGTTATCCTAACTTAAAATGATTTATTTTCACTCTCAAAATTGTGACCCTTTCACACATCTTTGAATTTCCTTGCATTGATAAATTAGATATCAACTTTCGTCTCAACAAGTAGTTTTATCTATTGCACAGTCATAGCTTGATTTCCTCTCATTTCTACACCAGAATCAACGCCAAGTGACGTAACTATTTCGTATCTTCTTCCTACTTTGCTCAAATGATATTGCAATATTCATATCATAATTCTCTTAACAGGCATCCTGTTCACAGACATGCCTAGCCGCATAGCCACTTGTCATTAAAGCGATGTGTTAGAGTAACGACCACTTATTTCATCTTCTTTATCTGCTCTGCTATCTGCCTTTCGTCTCCAGAACAGCTTCGGTCAATTTCGCCAGCTTCCGCCAGCTGTGAACTTGTTTTGATCATTTCGTTCGACTCACTTCAGCACTTTGCTGATGTTTTTGTGGCTAAAAATTCTCTACAGGACAGGGTAGCCGGTATCATGCCCAACCATCCTTATGTCGCGTCTTACGATATGCATGTTAGATTACAGTGTTACTATTCTTTGAACCACTGATGTAAAGCAAGGTATGTTCTTTAGAACCGCTGCAAGGGTCTGTTCTTTAGAACCACTGCAAAGGTCTGTTCTTTAGAACCACTGCAAGGGTCTGTTCTTTAGAACCACTGCAAAGGTCTGTTCTTTAGAACCACTGCAAGGGTCTGTTCTTTAGAACCGCTGCAAAGGTCTGTTCTTTAGAACCACTGCAAGGATCTGTTCTTTAGAACCACTGCAAGGGTCTGTTCTTTAGAACCACTGCAAAGGTCTGTTCTTTAGAACCACTGCAAAGGTCTGTTCTTTAGAACCACTGCAAAGATCTGTTCTTTAGAACCACTGCAAGGGTCTGTTCTTTAGAACCGTTGCAAAGGTCTGTTCTTTAGAACCGCTGCAATGGTCTGTTCTTTAGAACCGCTGCATTGGTCTGTTCTTTAGAACCACTGCAAAGGTCTGTTTTTTAGAACCGCTGCAATGGTCTGTTCTTTAGAACCGCTGCAATGGTCTGTTCTTTAGAACCGCTGCAATGGTCTGTTCTTTAGAACCGCTGCAATGGTCTGTTCTTTAGTGTATATTTTCTCAAGAGACCATCTGCAGTGGTGGATCTATGCACAATATGAATTAAAACCGGAGATGATGATGATGATGATGATGATGATGATGATGATGATGATGATGATGATGATGATTCTTCCAGCTGTAAATATTTTGTATATAATATACTTTCGACAGTTCGACAGCCATACCATCTACTTGTCATCAGTCGACATCACGCCATCAATTAAGGCTGCTCTATTTTCATATGCTCAACATGGATCTAAAAGTGTTAACATTACTCAGGAACTTGTATCACTTGTGATTTCAATGAAGTTGTTGCCTTTCATTATGTTGCTAGTGTAAAAGCCCGTCATAAGACGGGAATTACATTCAAAAGCACCAATACCTAACGGCAATTTTACTTATTCAAAAGTATTTAAAAAAACCACTGTGCATCACCACAGTACACGAACTACATAGCAGCAGCGAGGATCCCAATGTGTGTATACGGGATCACACATTCTATAAATATACGAGTATTTTTGTGCACACCGTCATTTGCGCATTGTTCTTTGGTAAGTGTTACTATTATCGGGAGAGTACATATAAGGGAAACAATACAATTAAGGTCTAACTTTCAACTAAAGTTGCATCCCTTAGCGTTACGCACTGACAGAAAAAGCTGGGATATTATATATAGGATTCATCTTTTCACTTTTTGCTCCGTATGGAGCATCGGGCTACTACTCCAACTGGTTCCCTTTGCAAGAAGTCTGTATCAAAGAAATTACGTGCTCTTCCAACGATGGCTTCAGTAGCAATTTGTTTTACATGATGAGGTTGTGTCACAGAGAGTTTTATGACCATTAAATTTTCTATATTATTCTTTCTTTCTTCCACCCGTATCCTCTATTTTATTATCACATTCTATCCTTTTCCTGTATTTTTCGCATTCGTTCGTTTGCGAGAAATATTTTCTTTCCCATTTTCACTTTGCCGGTTTCGTTTTCTCATTTAGGAACGCAGAAGATTACCTAACGCGTCAGTCCCTTGCACGAGATAATTTTAGGTGGGATTTCAGTCCATCAGACATGATGAGCAGACAAATTGTCTACATTTGCACCTGTCACGCGAGTTTCCTTGGCTGAGTTGCTCGGGGAAGGTGTGAATCGCGCCAGACAGGCTCGCTCAGAGCAGACATTTGTCTGGAGATTTCCACCTGACAAATAGTTTTACGGCTAAGTTGCTCGGTGAAGTGTGGTAACTGCCATCTAAGGGGACGTACCGTCTACATTTTCACCGGACACAGCGTTTCTTCAGGCTAGTCGCTCGGAGTGAAGTGTGATATGACACTCATGCAGCGTGCTGGAATGAGACATATAGTCTGGGTTTTTCCATGACACTCACGCATTCGCTCAGAAGGGCCATTTTCTTGACGTAGGTGTCAAAGACGCACTGCTGGCAGTTACGGCATGCGTCTAAGGTACGTAGGTGTTAATGAGAAGGGGCGATTATTTCGTTTTGCGAAATAAGTTGGGACCCCTTTGTCCTGGTTAAAAATATTAACCGGAGTTTGAAACTAGATTTTCATTCATTCTCCAAATTCGCAGTAGACAGGTCGTTCGCGAATAGAATAAGCTGTATAGCAAAGCTCCTAGTTTGTTCGGAAATTTGCCGAGCTCTAGACTTCTAATAAATATATCAGCGTATAATTCTAAAGTGTGCGATTACCTGTAGTTCTGTGTTGAGGGAATACTGGGGTTAACCCAAAACTTTGCCAGCGTTAAGTACTGATGAGTGATATCTGTGAAGAACTAAAACATTTTCCTTAAAAAAGCCTTGGTGCAGAATCTTTACAAGTTATTTAAAAGATAAATGAAGTAACAGGCCTATCGCGCCATATTTAATTCTTCACGAGAAACTACTCAAGTACACTTTTAGCCTGTGTGTGGCAAGTAACATATTAACATCAGTAACATTCCGACGGAGTTTTGACTAGTGGTGTGGTGACCAAATCTAGTCCTTTCCTGAAAGTAGACACCGATCTGACATTCCTCAATTCTGGAAACCTAAGTAATTGACACTGTGCTCGTTGTTAATGTTCGTGCCTGGACAATTTTAATGTGACCTAAACAGCATCCGAAAAAATAAGAACACCCAAGGAATCGTTCCCTGTAGCAGAGAATTCATCCCGTCTTTTTGGAACTGGGGATTTCTTGGTCAAAGACTGCCTTTGACGATTCTGTATGTGAATGTCCTAAAAATTGTGTTTCCAGAAGTGGCTATCAAAGCTGTGAGTATGAACAAATGCACGTGATCAATGCTGACTGAATAGAGTGAATGCAGGACGGAGTGTTTTCTTTATTGTTGTAATTTGGCACCAATTTTGCTGTCTTAATTTTCTGTATGCAAGTATTGCTAATCATATTTCCCTTAAAATAGAGCAGAGATATCAAGTCTGTCCATACCTTAAAAAAGGGGGAAATATTAGACCTAATCATATGTATCCTTGATTCCTTGGGGCTATCACTTTCTTCTAACCGGACTGTGGGCATACCTTGAGGGATAAGATCATACTGTGGGTCTATCATTTTTTGTAGCATTTGTATTGACTGTATGACTATTTGTATATGCTTTGATGTAATTTCTATGTGTTGTGATGAAATTTTAGATGATAATTATAATTTCTTTTTTGAAATTAATCAGCACGTTGGTCAGCTCGTTCCAAAATATCTATTTAATCATTTGTTATAGGTCCCACGTCTGTACGTTTAACTGTCGTCTTGTATGTGCGTGCACGTGAGTGGATAGAACTATATATATATGTAATATATATATATATATATATATATATATATATATATATATATATATATATATATATATATATATATATATATATATATATATATATATATATAGGTGTGTGTGTTTAGACTGTCTGACTCCTCTAAATCTGTCGTAGAAGATAGGTGAAAGAGAGAAGATTTTTCGATTTCAGAGACAGCCTCTATCACAGTCTACCATCTCACTCGTGGAAATCTATTGCTATTACTATCTCTCACGGTGACTATCACTTAGTCAAATCTATTCAGAAGGGACCAACCCAAGTCTTAATTCTCCTATCAAAAATCTACGACAGGTTGCCAGCCTCAAGCACTACCTCATATTAATTCCCTCTTATGAGTGAGAAGTAGGCTTATTTTTCCGTTGTCTCCTGAAAGATCCCCGGGGAGTATAAGGGGCTTTGGCTGAGTTTGATGACGAAAATTAACAACCACAACAAGAAGCGGCCTTCAACATAAACGTCGCGAGTAATCCCCTGTATAAAAATTATCTTATTGAAATGTCTGTACCCAACAAGAATATTTTTTTAAAAATTCGGTCAGCTTCTCGGGAAAATACGGAAGAGTCGCGCATTGCACCGCGAAAGCTAAATGAAATAAACGGGCACGCTTTGCAAATTTTCCATGGTGTATCGATGATCATTGACCGTAAGTCCTGATACGTGTGGTTACAAAGATGCAATGAAATTAACATGGAATGGACAGAAATACAATGACAACAGTGGGGAATTAGTGTTGTTATCAGGACATGTAGAAGAAATAGCACTACATAATTATCCCATTCCCTCCCCCCATCCCACGCGTCATGTTTTGGCGAGTTACTTGCTCGTATTTTTACGAACATAACCTACACTTTTCTTTAGTACAGAAAATAGAACAACAAAACTAATTACAAATTGTTGCTTTGTGTCCAGCCATATATTGCAATCTCCATTGTCTCATTTATCTTTTCCCTAATGTCTCTATTCTCTTATTTCGTCTCCGTTGTTATCATATTTAATGGCCTGTCTAGGCCACTTTTATCTACGTCAAGATTACCCATGAAAACAGCGGTGGGATCGTAAAATTGCAAACAATTTGTCACTGAACTTGAAGATTATACAGTAATCAGATGTAGGCAGACTAACATGGGTTTCTCAGACACCGGATTTCAACGACCATTTAGAGGGTCAAGAACAAGTCTCAGACTTACAGTAATACTTCATTAACCGTAATTTGACCACTCAAGAGATCTTGGATGAATGCTTTTTTTCCCTATCCTTCCTATTTTCAAAATGAATTCTACGTTACCCGAGACTGCCTTGCTTTAAGTCATTAGGGACGCGTCAGTGTGTCTCTAACAAGCTAGTGGTATGTAAGGTGGCGACTCGTTCTGATTTGTTATGTCCTTCCATGTCCTGACTATTGATCGGGTGAAGATCCATGCAGAAAAACTGACCGCAATTGTCAGCTAATAGAAATTAGACCATTTTGCACCAAGAATAAATGCAATTTAGATAGGTTTAATGATAATGATCTTAGCAGTGCCTTGTGGCGAGCTACCATAAATAATTCATGAAGTATCGCTAATATTCATTCACTGAAGTTCATTGATCGCCTTCATTCAAACCGAATAATGAGATCGACCGCTTACGAAGATGATGTCCCGGATTTGGTTTTCAGGAAAGGGCGTCCGAATGATGGTTCGGCAAGAAATGACATAAAGGTACTGTACTGTGTTCATTCGAAAGTGAAAGTTTCTTCATTAATCGTTAAAGATCCCAGCCATAATATATATATATATATATATATATATATATATATATATATATATATATATATATATATATATATATATATATATATATATATATATATATATATATATATATATATATATATATATATATATATATATATATATATATATATATATATATATATATATATATATATATATATATATATAACACATACATATGTATGTGTGTGGGTATATGTGTGTGTAAATAACACACACACATACTCAAGCACATGAAACATGTACATAAATGCGCTAATGCAAATATATTCATATGAACTTATTTACAATGGCGCAGACGGGTCACAGAAAATAAGATTGGTTTCTTTCCCCACAGAATGACGACTTTTATGTTATACCAATTGTTCACTTCACTCGATTTTTTTACACACCCCCCCACCCAATTTTGCAGCTCTAGACGACTCCCTAGTTAGCCTCATTGTAACGGCAACACTGGGTAATGGAACAAGCTGGCGAAACAACTAAAAGTCAACGTCATATTGCTTGTAGCACATCAGTCATAAACATAGCTACCTGTTGTATATAAGACTTGTTGTGGTCTCCAAGCAACCAAAAACCAGAAGCACACTTGTGAAGTCTAGGTATTAATAATAATAATAGCCTCTTCAGTCATAACTGACTGTGGGAGTGCAGCCTTGAGGTGACAGCCTTCAGTCATAACTGACTGTGGGAATGCGGCCTTGAGGTGACAGCCTTCAGTCATAACTGACTGTGGGAGTGCGGCCTTGAGGTGACAGCCTTCAGTCATAACTGACTGTGGGAGTGCGGCCTTGAGGTGACAGCCTTCAGTCATAACTGACTGTGGGAGTGCGGCCTTGAGGTGACAGCCTTCAGTCATAACTGACTGTGGGAGTCCGCTCCTGAGGTGACATCCCTCAGCAGCTTTTTTTTCACTCTCTTCTGCTTGCCGTGAGAGCTTCTTTTCGCCCAATCTGAGGTAACGCCGTAGAGAGCATCGCCACTTAGTGCGATCAACAACTTCATCCCCCAGGTTGCTGGATTTTTATGCCTGTGCCATCATGTCTCTCTTGCACACATCTTTGAACCTCAGGTATGAACAGAGTATTTTAAACATCCCATACACACACCTGAAAGGCCTAATGCTAATGTCCACAAACCTGCTCGTGTGCGAAGAAAACAACTTCAAAGATCAAATATCGACACTAGGCACCATTACAGGAGAGGAAACAGTTTATAAAAATGTTAATAGGTAAAAACTGATGGCTCAAAAACACTGAAGTCAACTAACACGACAAGGCAGAGCGATTTAACAACAAGGTACGGGACACACATCAAATTAAGATTATACGAGATTTGCGTACTTTCTGTACTACTGTATGGCGCGGAATTCTGGAGAGTAACAGAAAAGGAAACGTCCAAATTATTTCCATTCCACACAACCTGCCTACGGAAAATTCTTCGAAAATGTTGGCCGAATACCATTTCCAACCAGGAACTGAATACATGGTGCAGTCAAAAAAGCAGGCACACTATCATTGCAGGCAGTCGCTGGAACTGGGGTGGCCATGTCCTCAGAAGGGACCTTGACACCATCACCAGAACTGCTATGCCATGGACTCCAGAAGAACGGCGAAAGAGAGGTAGACTAAAGACAACCCGACGGAGAAGAGTGGAGGCTGAGATGCAAAGCATGAACCAGAGTTGGGGCACAGCACGAAGGGTGGCCACTGACTGGGCAAAATGGGGACAGTTTGTTGCTGCCCTACAAGAAGCCACTAGGCGTGATGGCCACTGACTGCTTTGTCAGTCAGAGGCTAAGGATCCCAGAAGAAGAAGAAAACGGGATACAGTTAACACAACTAATAGAGAACACCTGATACTAGAAATTATTAAGATACACACACCTCTACACAAGTTTGCGACGATCTCGATGACTAGTGTGGTAAACTCAAATATACCGGACGCCTTTAATTAGAGAGATGCGTTCACAAACATTGCGCCACTCGTTGACAAAGTAATTGGAACTATTTAGTGTCAGTGAGAAAAATACGTCAAAACGTATTGTCTACAACTTCTCATATCACGTTCATTAAACTGACATTAAACTGCACGTCAGTGTCAATAATGTAATAAACCGAAGATGACATTTTACGAAAATAAATTCGACCTAATGACACTGCAACATTCTTTGGAGCAAAAATACTATATTTTAGTCCGTGCTTAGTGGTTTGGTTTGGTTGTAAGGACCATCTTCATTTCACACGGAAAATTTCGTCAGTACTCCGATCTCCTCCCTGAGATCACTTACTTAGTCGTTCCTCTTCCATCGTGATGTGTAGAGGTTAAGTAAGTAAGTAAGTTGCATTTCGTGTAATCAGGATTTAAGGCAAACAGGTGATTGGCCTGTTGTGCCTTTGCATGATAGAATGGTTGCCTCCTTACGCCCTTCTCCTTTTTTTCAACCGGGCTTGTGACTGGCCTAGGCAGAGTTCCCTTAGATCACACAAGTGTACAAACTCCGTAGCCCCGGCGTGGAATCCAGTGTGTGTATACAGGAATAACACCTTCTATAAATATTTGTATGGTGCGTAAGTTTCTTAATTTTTAAATGTTTGCTGGGGCAGCGACCGTATGGCCCACTCTTTATGATCTCTAACTGCCGAGGGATTTTATATGTACGCAACTTGCCCACGGGATCTCCTATTTTTTTCGTCCGTATCCAAGAAGGCTAGGCATCCGATTTCACTACCCAGGAAATCAGGGCGGAATATGACATCATTAGGAACCACTGATTCTGAAAAAAAAATACCCAACACTTACATTCCCTGTACTGGGAGCGAGCGCGATACCTTTAGAATTAGAGGCTTACGCCATACCTCTTAGCCACTCCAACCCATAGCGATAATTAGATCATAAAAAGAGGATATGGGAAATTATTATAAGGCGCTTTAGACGTCACTCTTACAAGTGTAAGATAATTCTGTACTCATATTTTATTAATTAATTGTTTTCCTCAGAGAGAGGATTAAGACAGATTGAACTAATTAACTCAAACTCCATTTTGCATATGTCCTCTGTCTCGCTGAGCCGTTGATGTACTTTGAATTTTCGCGATATTAAAATAACATCAAGGTCGTCACATAGCAGAAACTTGCCGTAGGGATGTGAAGTGTTAGAGACTTCAACATTATAGGTCCAGCTGTTTTAATGTGATGGGCATGACCAGTTCTCTTCCTCGCTGCCTTTGCCTTCTCTAAGTCACGAATAGAGTCAGATACCAATTTACAGCTGGGTAGAAGGACCGTGATGCTACGTGGTTTCGACTCAGGATCCCGTTAACTGTGCCACGAGAGGAAAGTGCGATAACCACTTAACCAATAACACTCATAATATACTTCTGTAAAAAACCAGGTATATCAATAAGGACACTCACATTCTTCCATGCTTCTCATATTGTTCTGAGGGGTCGGAGTGGATAAGAGGTATGGCTTCCGCCTCGAATTCTAGAGGTATCGGGTTCGATTCCCTGTTGAGGGAATATAATTCATGACATTATTTATTTGTCAGAGCCAGTGGTCCTAATGATGTCATACTCCCCCTGGTCCCATGGGTAGTGAGATCTGATACCTAGCCTTCTCGGATAAGGACGAAAAACTAGAAGGTCCCGTGTGCAAGTTGCGCACGTTAAAAATCCCACGGCAGTTGAAAGTCGTAAAGAGTAGGCCTATCAGCTGCCCTGCCAAAATTTAAAAATTAGAAACCTACCCACCACAATAATATTTATAGAATGTGTGATTCCTATATACACACTCTGAGATTCTCCCCGGTACTACGGAGTTCGTGCACCGTGCTGAGATCCTCCTTGTGTGATCTAATGGAGGAGATCGGAGCACTGATAGAGTTGTCCGTGTACAATGAAGATAGTCCTTAAAACTAAACCATGTTGTTCTGAATAGTGCAAATTGTCACTGAAATATATATTTCTTATACTCTTTAAAAAAAAGTGAAGGACTGAAATACTACCTATTCAAGCAATAAAATATTAGACAACTAGATATGTGTCCGTATGGATAACAAAATGTAATAGGGGAGCTTGTCTTTCAAAAAATGCCGACTCCGCTAGAGTCCACATTGCCAGCATGACCTTCAACTACCCCTGTGAGGAAGAGATTGTACGGCGAAGTCAGAAGTCTGAGACGTACTGCCAGTGACAAAAGTCTGAGAATATATTGTCAATCTTATGAGGGGGACAAACTTGATTTTACGTCTGATACAAACCGCCCATTTTATGAAGGAGATAGATGTGGTTGTGACGTCAGAGAGAGGCCGCCAATTTTATTAGAGAGACGGGTGTGGTTGTACGTCCGTGAGAGGCTGCCCATTTTATTAGGGAGATAGATGTGCTTGTGACGTTAGAGAGAGGCCGCCAATTTTATTAGAGAGATAGATGTGGTTGTACGTCCGTGAGAGGCTGCCCATTTTATTAGGGAGATAGATGTGCTTGTGACGTTAGAGAGAGGCCGCCAATTTTATTAGAGTGATAGATGTGCTTGTAACGTCAGAAAGAGGTCGCCAATTTTATTAGGAAGATAGATGTGCTTGTGATGCTAGAGAGAGGCCGCCAATTTTATTAGGAAGATAGATGTGCTTCTGATGTCAGAGAGAGGCCGCCAATTTTATTAGGGAGATGGATGTGACGTCAGAGCGAGATCGCCAGTTATGATGGAATATATACTGTTAACTTTTCTTGAAAGAGAACGAAAAAAAAAAAGTCAATGTAATTATGAACATTTGTTACCCACTATTCTGCAAAACTAGCAAATGAAAGTCTCGAACACTACTCTTCTTGACTGACTGACCAGGTCTATAACGATGTTCTGTGATCTAAAGCAGTGCTTCCCAACTTGGGAACTAGGGGCCGAGACAAGGACTGAGGGGATCCGCAATGTACTTAAGAAATATTTTACATAATACGAAAAATAAAATCGTTTAACAACGACCAAACAGCAACAACAAACGTAATCACCCCATTTCAACTCTCGCCCTTATGAAAAATAAATAAGTATTCAGGAACAAACTTAACTTAAAATACCGTCTGTGGAGCCAGGTATTTGGAAGCTTGCGGCAGCGAAACAAGATACGTGATGACAATTAACTATTAGCTGTTCCAGTTTGATTACTGAAGAACTTAAACTAAAGTTAAATAAATACAATTATCATTAAGTCACAATTTTAGATCACCTAGTTTTTAATTAATGAACACTTCTTTTTGCAGTGTAATAAATGCGCAGATCTGTAATATATGTCAGTTTTATTTCTCATTATGGGGGCCACGACCTACAAAATGTTGGGAACCGCTGATCTACACGTATCCCATAATAGAGCATATTATAGCACTCACACTGTTCAATAATGCTGCTGAGTTGTTTAAAGGGATCGTCATTTGTTGACGGAAGCGTGAAACACGATAGAATACAGTGTCCATCACGCGATTCTGAAAGCTGTTTAGACATGAGCCGATTACGGTATGAATCCGGAATGTGGCCTCCAGATGTACAGTATTAGAAAGTAGCAGAAATAGGGGGAATCCCAAAACCACATGGGAAAGGAAACTGGGACTGATTTTCTCCTTCTTTGTACACACGCAGGCGTCCACTTGAATATTTTCAAAGAAAGCAGCGATCAGCTTGAGGCTATTTACATCTCCGTAGAGTTTTCCCTGGAAAAAGGGGAAGGGGTCGACCTAGACGACGGTGGACCCAGGACATCACAGAGAGTCTGAACTTGTCTTTGGCTGATGCAGGTCGACTTGCCCAGAAACGTGATGCATTCAGAGTAGCTGTAATGGAGACAACGTTCTGGAAAGTAAACGTCACACGATGATGAGTTTTTTTCAGAAATGGTATTGGTGACGGCCATATGTGCTTTCTCAGCTCCTCAAATATTGGGCACCTTTAAGCAGATGTTCAGCAGTCATTTTATTAGTGCCACAGTTACACTCATCGGTAGTTCCTATCTTTAGCTTGTGGAATAGATGGTATCTCAATCTGTTGTGGCCAGTGCGGAGTCTGAAGATTACCACGTGTTCACTTCGATAATGTGCATAATTGTGTGTGTGACCTGGATGTGCATCTCATTTGTTTCTGTATCTGATTCTGATAAAACTCTCTGGCTCCTCGAAAGTTATGCTAGTATCAGATACGTAGCTTTCGACTTTCCTTTGTCAATCTGATCTAAACAATATAAAGAACATATGGACAGAACATCACTGTTTGAATTGGATTTGTTGAAGGTCTATGCCTCACGCTGAAGGATGATGATGACGTCGAGGATTATGTGGAGGAGGACGATGATGAAAAGGATGATGATGACGTCGATGATATGTGGAGGAGGACGATGATGAACAAGGATGATGATGACGTCGATGATGATGTGGAGGATGATGATGATGATGATGGATGATGATATTGTAGAAACTCTTTAAAAAAAAAAGGAAATCGTAATGTAGTAAAGAAGCATGATTAACTTGCAAACGAAAGACTTTGCCTTGACGAAACAAAATTGACACCGCCTGACCAGATCTGATCGACTCCTATTATCACATTGAAGATCGGCGGCAACGGATCGCCAACATTTGTCTTTTGTCTTGATGGTTTATTCCGATAGACTATTTTCTGCACGACCATTTTAGTTTCCAGCAAACTGGTGTGTCTTTTTATGTAACCAAACTATTTTAAAAGTAACTTTGATCTTAGTCATTATTTTTATTTTCATTCCTAGATTTACTGAGATTTATTTATTTGTTTTCTTCTCTTTCCATGAGATGAGCCCGAGTCTTCTACATATCCACATTTCAAGGGCTTAGTTTATTTCTTCTAAACTGCCTGTTTATTGTCCAAGTTTCTACACCATACAATAAGGAATATTTTATATAAAATTTGATGACTCTCAGTTTTAATTTGTAAATTATTTGGATGTTAGTGTCTGTCTCATGTTGTTTAATGTAGCCTTGGCCGTTCATATTCTCGTCTTGATTTTGTGTTTCACATCTGCCATCTTCTGCTATTATATGACTCCGAATATGAAAAACTCTTGACTTGTTCCCAAACGTACGTATTATCTGTGGATAAATTATTCCAATTTCCGAGAATCTCTTTAGCGCATTAATTCTACACAGATCAACGCAAAGTTTCAACTCTGTGGTTCTATGAGTAACTATCATTTCGTGTGGAATGATAACCAGAAACAGAAGTTAGATGAGCAAGACTCAATGACAACCAGAAACAGAAGTTAGATGAGCAAGACTCAATGACAACCAGAAACAGAAGTTAGACGGGCAAGTCTCAATCACAACCAGAAACAGAAGTTAGATGAGCAAGACTCAATGACAACCAGAAACAGGTTAGACTATGATGGTCTGATTGACATCCAGAAACAAATAAGAGTAATGAAATGCGAGAAAGCAATAAACATGACTTAAAACAGATGATAAAGTTGACGATTCCCCTTCATTTCTCATATTACTCGTAATTTTCATTTAACAGGTCACCAGACTTCACCGCGTCACATATAACTTACTTACTTACTTAGTCGTTCCCCTTCTACCGTGAGGTGTAGAGGTTTGGAAGAGAGAGCGCCAGACTATCCTATCGGCTGTCTTCCTCCAGGCCTGGTTCCATTCTAGTCCTCGATCCTTCAAAGATTGTCTAATGTTGTCCTCCCAGCGGACTCTGGGTCGTCCTCGGGGTCTGGATCCTTGGCTCTTTGTTTCCCATGCTTGTCGTGGTATCCGATCTTCTCCCATGTCACATATAAACAACTAACAAATACACAATTACGTCAGCGCAATAATGAGATAATACCCACCCGCGCTTAGACATTAATAGTAGTAGTCGGATACATGTATTTTAAAAATTAAATTTGAAGCTTTGAAGTGTAGAATATTTAAACACGATCAGTATAATTATATATATATATATATATATATATATATATATATATATATATATATATATATATATATATATATATATATATATATATATATATATATATATATATATATATATATATATATATATATATATATATATATATATATATATATATATATATATATATATATATATATATATATATATATAAGAGTTTGCCATATCATGTTCATAAATAATTTTTTGCCTCGTTTTGGCAAGGCGCATCTCGTACAACCCAAACAAAAGGTTCCTCGGTTACCTCAGTATGCACGTACAACTATATGAGTTTTAAGCGAAGTATGATCCCTAAACAGTTAATCTTTTCAAAGACTAATTTTTCACCTTCGTGATAAAGTGTGTGTTTTTTTTTTAAATGTGTGCTTACACACACGCACACTTACACATATTTATACGTGTGTGTGCGAGTGTGTGAAAAGAACAAAGAACTCTCTCACGATACAGAAAAGCCATCAAGAATGCAGACGAGTACATGTCCACACACTAACTGTTAGTGTAATGTCTGCGACGCATGCATAATCCACAAATGTCCATGTTAACCAGAGACAGCACTTATCACCGTTAGGTCAGTGTCCGGCCTCTTGTCTTCTCCGACTGTTATGACTCAGTTTTATCTCGCTGTTTCTGATTGGTCCTTCTCCCCACGGTTGTGTCTTCTTTTTATTAGCACGTCTTTTAGGAAGCTGTTTATGCTGATTTTTATGAACCTTTCAAAGTACTATAAATTTTGATGAATCATTCAAGGCATCATAAATTTTGATGAACATTTCAAGGTATTATAAATTTTGATGAACCTTTCAAAGTATCATAAATGTTGATGATTATCTGACATCTTTCACTTTTGCATTGAAATTATTTTGACTATTGACTTATTTTCCTCATATAATGCCCTGTCTTCATTTTGATATTTGTGTCGTTTCTTCTTTTTCTGACACGTTTACAATTACAGTTTTGAAGAGTCACTTTAATTCATTTTCAAAGTACCGGTAGTTATTTGTTTACGCAATACGTGCGTTTCCTAGACCCTCGCGTAAATGGAACAGGATCTTCTCACTCAAATAAAAGTGAGGGGAAGCGTTCCACCTGTGCTGTACATAATAATAAAAATAAGTACATGTAATAATAATAATAATAACAATAGCCCCTTCAGTCATAACTGACTATGAGAATGCACCCCTGAGGTGACGGCCCACAGCTGCTTATTTTCCTGGTGTTCCTTTCGACGTTTTCTCCTCTTTTCTGCTTTAACGTGAGAGCGTCTTTTCGCTCGATCTGAGGTAGCGCTGTGACAAAACGTCTGAACATGTCCTTTTGTGGGATCTCTCACACCTTTAGCCCTCCGGCAGTAAACTTTTTTCTTCATATTTCTTCATTATTCACTTGTTATTTGGCATTTCATTTTGCCCTGTCATTCATTTTACTGGACATAGCATGGTGAAGTCTCTAACACGCAACTCCCCTTTGACAGTATTTGCTACGGAAGTATTTGCTATGGGACTGTCTTTATCTGGTTTACCACTCCTCAGACGTATTTACGTTCCGCCAGCTGAACTGTGGTATTATCGTAACAATACCCAGTCGTCAGACCGGTCACCCGCTTTATCTCTTTGAATCCGTCTGACCACCTGTGGAAACGGGTCGGTCCAACGTCTGACCCCATTGGAAAGCTGTTGATCATGTTGACACAAGCTTGTATTGTGCTACGACGAAAGAAGGCAACACTGTCTAACCAGACATCTGTCTGGCGGAGGCACGCAGATAAAGGGGAAAATTAGATAATCTGTCGGGATATACATCTGGGCGGAAAACATTACGCCAGGAAAACACGGTCACAATGTTGTGATAGACAGAGGTGCGCCGGAACACTTATGTAACGATATGACATCAGTGTTGTAAGAGGCCACGCGTGTATATTAAATTTAATATTTTAAACTACGCGTGGGATGAGTAATGATAAACTTCCCCACCCAAACAGTGCTAGATAGATCTACAATAATTTGATTGGAACATTCGGCGAAAACACAGCTGGGATTTGAAACTAATGATTGTGAGATGTACTGTAGAAATCAGACACAGAACAGCACAGACTGCATTGCAGCGTCAACTAAACACCTCCGAAAAAAAGCCAGAGGAAAGAGGATAGGACTTACAGTTCCACCACTATAAGTAATAATAATAATAGCCCCTTCAGTCATAACTGACTATAGGAATGCGACACTGAGGTGGCAGCCCTCATCTGCTTATTTTCCTGGCTTATTTTCGACGTTTTTTCCTCTCCTCTGCTTGTTGTGGGAGCCTCTTTTCGCCCAATCTGAGGTGGCGCCGTAAATAGCATCGCCACTTAGTGCGATCGGCAGCTTCATCCTCCCATATTGCTGTATCCATGTCCAGTGCCCTCATATCTCTCTTGCACGCATCTTTGAACCTCAGCTGTGGTCGCCCAACTGTTCTCTTGCCATCTGCTAATTGTCCGTAGAAGATATCTTTTCGGATGCAACCATCTTCCATGCGGCGTACATGGCCAAGCCAGCGCAGTCTTCGCTGTCTAAGCAGTGTATACATACTTTGAAGGCCAGCACATGACAACACCTCGATATTTGTCACTTTATCTTTCCACGAGAAGCCGAGGATGTGGCGTAGACACCGTAAATGGAAGGTATTTAGCCTTCTTTCTTGCTTAGCATAGGTCGTCCAGATCTCGATGCCATATAGGAGTGTGCTGGTGAAGCAGGCGTTATATATCGCAGCTTTGGCTTCGTTGTGAGTTTGGAGTTTCCCCAAACACGCGATGTGAGGCGGGCAAAGGTAGCTGCAGCTTTGCCAATGCGGCTGTCGATTTCTGTGTCCAGTGAGAGTTTGCCATTGATAGTTGATCCTAGGTATGTGAAGTAGTGCACCCCTGCCAATTCATAGTTATCAACAGTGATAACTGGTGCAGCACCCACATCCTGACTCAGCACATTCGTTTTCTTTAGACTTATTGTGAGGCCAAAGTCCTTGCATGATTGGGTGAAGCGATTCATCAAGCTCTGAAGCTCCTGTTGGCTTTGAGTGACGACTGCAGCATCATCAGCAAAAAAAAAACAAGTCTCTTATAGTGACCCTTCTGATTTTTGTTTTTGCCCTCAGCCTTGAAAGACCAAACAGGAGGCCATCTATAAGTACCAGATCGAGTATTGGGCAACTGTGGGATTTACAAGTAAACCCGCAATTTAATACAAGACTGGAAACTTGGGAATTTTATCACAATGAGTCAGAGACGAATTTTAACAAAAGTTTTCCCAGGCAGGAATTTGCAGAACACCAGCCGTCAGAGGAATTAACTCATATTTCCAGACCTAAGTGATTCGAACAGCATCTAACTAAAGGGCTTTGTGTCCATTCTAATCTGTGCCAGGAGAAGTGTGTATTCCCAAATATTTTTTGGAAAGTGTAAACAATTTATTTACTAATGTAAATTTTACAGGTTTCTTGCTAAGTGGTTATATATGAGGCTGGCAACCTCACCATACGAAAATAGTATATGCATGAACCACTATTGCAAGAGTTGGTGATTATTTCTGACTAGTCGTGCGGGGGAACCCGATAGCAGAGAAGACCCCAGAACTCAGACGGGTATAAGGACGAGTAATGAGTGATGATTACATAACATGTGCCTAAAGTGTATAGAATCATTTTGTGAGATTTATATACCTTTTTTTAATTGTAATTCAGGCAGATCATTATTTACGCACTCCAGACGCAATTTCCTAGTTGACACCCAGAAGGATATTGGTGAATTTTCATCATATTCCCTGAGTTACATTGTGTACTCGGGAATTTAATTCTTCTGAGAGGTTAACATTGGTGGGTGAAGCGCATGAAAATGGGCCTGTTAGTTTGCGGAGAACAAATGTACTCAGCAGAAGGCATTTGTTTCTTTCTATTTGTCATAGTTTGTGGTTACAAGCCACCAGACGACTGTGGTAATAACGCCGCTAGTGTGAGAGAAGAGCATTACCATCAACCGCCGAAATCTGACAAATTGAGTGAAGAAGTTCCCTCATCACCAAGAAGTGACGAAAATCACGACTGCAGGACTCATCTGGAGCTAAGTTTGTTTGTGCAACAGGCTACAGCAAAAAAAAAAATCAAAGACATTCTAAAACCAATTCTAAATCTCAGTGGGGAAACCTTAATTTCAATTTTCACCCAATTTTCCATACTTATATTCCCATGTTAAAGACTAATTGACTATTAAATTTGTTGTATGTTATTTTAAACTAAACAAATAATTGTTTATTCAGTCATTAGAAGTATGAAAGCAAACGTATGAGCGATAATATTTAATAATTAAATATATATAGAGCCATTACATATAAGTAATATAAGAGGGCATTCGTTGGATTACTCCAACTGGGGGCTTGAACTGGCCAGAATCATTGCATAACCTCTTCACAAAAGGCGACGGACCAGATAATAAGTTAACAAATTTGCTCAGCCCTTAAGCAGCGTTTTGTTCTTGACTTCTGGGAATATCTTGTGAAGGCTCCCCGACAGTAGAAGCGTCATTCATCTTCTATCTACATCTTTGCCAAGAGTAATTTTGCGCGAAGATAGATACCTTGGACGACCTACTTTTAGATACGCTTGCGTTGTGACCATTAGTGGACCACTACTGCAAAGCAAGGGGAGGAAATCCCGTGATAAGCGCCATCGAGAGTATCGCCGCTTGGTGCGATCGGCAGCTTCATCCTCCAAGATTGCTGGATTTATGTCCAGTGCCCTCAAGTCTCTCTTTCACATATCTTTGACCTCAGCTGCTGTCGCCCAACTGTTCTTTTGCCATCAGGCAGTTGTGCCTAAAACATATCTTTCGGGATAATAAACAGTTTATTTAACATATACCATTGGTATTAGTTCATGTACATGTACAGAACTTAACATTGACAAACTATTCAGCATCAACGTTTCTATCCTTTTTTATTTTGTTATTGTGCGTGTTGGTGGAAGTAGCAGAACATAACGATGTGCATGATTTAATACTATGCTTGATTATTTCCTTGTTGTCTCTAATGGTGAGTAAAGTGCTTTCACTTAAATACAATGCAATCCTTATCCTGACAGTTGACTTACCACTTCCATAGCGCTTTATCACGTACAGTTTTGTATCTAGTGTTATGGACCTTCTGGCACGTTTTCCAGCACTGTTAGTTGCAGTCATTTGCTGCACGCTTAGAGGTCATAGTTAATTTATTAATTTCACTAATACAACTTAAGTGACAATTAAAACTATAGTTTAGCATCTGTTAGTTCAATATATACGTAATGCACGTATACTAGCTCAATGTCAAACACAGAGAACTTAGTTCAAAGTCTGTACAGCAAGACTAAATACGCGATAATTAACGTCACGTGGAAGATGTCATCATCTTGCCGTCGTTGGCGCGCAGATAAAATAGTGTTTAAAAAAGTCTAAATATCGTGTCGTGTAACTTGTTTGGCGCGTAAACATAACAAAAATGCCTACATATTGGTGCGCGTATGTTTGAATTCGCGTAAATGAAATTCACGTAAACAGAGAAGTACCTGTATATTGAAAGTTGATGATTTTGATAAACCTCTTTGAAGCATTGTCAAAGTGTAATGAATGTTGACGATTATCTGACTCTGGACATTCTAATTGCAACTTTTTCCCTGAAAGGATTTTTGACATCGCCATATAAGCTGCAGATAAACAATAAAACAATTAAACGCAAGCGAAGTAATCACTGGTCAACTCTGAAGACGCCGGCTGCGCCATGTTAAGTCAACATGCTCTGATACGGTCCTCGTATGGACTTTGGACACAAGAATAAAGCCAAAGAACGCGCGCAGGAAAAGTTGACAGTGACAGAACTGAGGAATGGAGAATGCATCTGCTGACAGAGAATATGGGAGAATGGCAGTGACAGGAGATGAATAGACACAAGTGTTCACTACCTGTGCTCTCAACGGAAAAAAGTGGGCCTAACTATTGCGCTTCCAATACTAACAGAAACATTTGCACAGTCCACTGTAGTAGTTAAAATAGGTAGACTGGATTACTAATTAGGAAAAAGAGTTGGCAAGCTGGCGTATGTAAACTGCTCACTGAATACTAAGTAAGTACAGTAAATAAATAGTACACAAAGGTATGTTTAAGGCAGTCGTGCGAAATGAAGAATGTTTAAAATACTAGACAACAGAAAAACAACAGAAATGATAGGCTTACCGGGAAACGAACCCAGGACACTCCGAACGACACCACCCATAGCTACCGAAGTGAATCGTTACTATCCTATCTGTCAACTAGGCTCCACACTGTCACTGTCTAATCGTCTACTTCTTTATTTCTCGCGAGTGCTTGACACATACCTTTGTGTATTATTTATTTACTGTTTAAAAGCCTGAGGTTTCTCCTCCTTATTTGTTAAAACCTTGTACACTACATCTATGAAATGTTGCTGCTAACTTGGCAGCCTTCTACATCGTCATCAATTCCTCATTTGCTCCCGACGGAGCTGGAGGCCATCACTGCAGTTAGTCCTTTGCAGGAAACATGTTGATAGCATTCCAGAAGCGGTGGTTGACCTCATATTAGTCGCCTCTAATAGTATGTCTGAGGGCTCAGTAGTCCTATTATTCCGTTGTCTGATAAAAGAGTCCCGGAAAGTACACGGGGCCAGCCGTCTTCAGAAGACAACATATTAGCGTGCATGATTTCCACATTGAAGAAAAAATAATTATTACCAGATATAAAGGATAACTGTGTATATATATATATATATATATATATATATATATATATATATATATATATATATATATATATATATATATATATATATATATATATATATATATATATATATATATATATATATATATATATATATATATATATATATATATATATATATATATATATATATATACTGAAGCACATTAAAAACGCACCACCTGTATAATCCAGGAACAGAGTGTGAAATGTAAATATAAGTGTGTACAAGTTTACATATTTGGAATCTTTATTCATTTTCCTATGAATCCATGCTGGTCATTAATTTGTACATTTGATTGTTATGAAATTCATTGCATTCTGTGCAGGCAAGGGAGAAAACCAAAAATACAAAAAAATGCACGTGCGTTATCCTGCTGGAGAAGCTGCAAGTCTGGATAAATTGTGAACGCAGGAGCAACCAGTGCATCCAGAACCTCATCTCGGTATGTCACAGCATTAACATTTCCACGGAAGACGTGAAGAGGCAAGCGATGGTGAAAACTGAATCCTCCCCAAATGTGAATACTGCCACCTCGAAATCGGTTGACACAGCAATCTGCAAAGCGCTCTTCACACCGTCGCTAAATCCGCATACGTCCATCTGCAAAGGATATGTTGAATCTGTTCTCGTCTGTGAATAGGACAGCATTCAACTGCAGTCTAGTCCATCTGATATGTTGCTCTGCCCATTGCAGGCGCTGCTAACGATGTCTGTGAGTCAAGTTTGGCCAACATAAGGTCGTCTTGCAGTAAGGCCTGTATCTCTGAGTCGTCGTATGACTGTCATTCGAGAGACTTGCCCATGTCTACCCACTATTGCTCTTGCTGTTTGACTTGCCGGGAGAGTCAATTCCTTAGGTGACTCAGCACAATATGACGATCTTGCGCAGGGGTAGTAACTCGTGGTTGGCCACTCCGAAGTCTATCCCGGGCACTGCCAGTGGTTCCGTAACGTTCATTGAGACGTACAATAGTGCTGTGG
Source organism: Oreohelix idahoensis (assembly GCA_024509875.1). Classification (NCBI taxonomy): domain Eukaryota; kingdom Metazoa; phylum Mollusca; class Gastropoda; order Stylommatophora; family Oreohelicidae; genus Oreohelix; species Oreohelix idahoensis. Next base: position 45,466 of record JAMPIV010002272.1, on the reverse strand, counting down.
TGGCAATTCATCCTTCTGGCAATGCCCCGCGAGCTCATTCCGGTCTCCAACATACCAATGGCTCGTTGGCGGTCGTTTTCAGATAGTCGTGGCATTTAAAGCACATGTACTGGGTGTTTTGTCTCAACGGCCTTTTTATACTGAGTATACTGCCACAACGCGTACACATTTTCAGGGTCATAGCTGTTGAGAATCGTGTTGCACGTGTAACTTTCATCGTTTTCATGTAGTCTGTACACACACCCATGGGTTGAATCTTGCATTTTCCATTCCAGCAGCCATTCGCTCCCTACCGCATGGCAAACACGGGGAAAATCCATTCCCACACTTTTTTTTGCCAGCTTCTCGGCATCAGTATATATAATTGTGGTGCGTTTTTAATGTGCTTCAGTATATATATATATATTTAATAGCCGTAAGTATCCGGCGTTGCCCGGATTTTCCTAGTAACTATATAGCAAACTTATGAAATGTCAAAATCAAACTATAATATTTTTATCTTCTTCTTCTTCTTAGATCCTTAACCACCGACCGTCAAAGCAGTCAGTGGCCATCACGCCTAGTGGCGTCTTGTAGGGCAACAACAAATTTGATTCCACTTTGCTCGGTCGGTGGCCATCCTTCGTACAGTGCCCCAACTCTGGTTCATTCTTTGCATCTCAGCCTCCACAGTCCTCCGCCAAGTTGTTTTTGGTCGGCCTCTCTTTCGTTTTCCTTCAGGGGTCCAAAGCATAGATGTTCTTGTGATGGCATCGGGGTCTCTTCTGAGGACATGACCAGCCCAGCTCCAGCGTCTGCCAGCTATGATGGTGTGCATGTCCTCTTGCTTGCTACGAGTTACCAGATCTTGGTTGGTGATGGTATTCGGCCAAAAGATTCGGTGAATTTTTCTTAGGCATGTTGTGTGAAAAGAGGACAATTTTGACATTTCCTTCTCTGTAACTCTCCAGCATTCCGCACCATAGAGAAACACAGAAAGCACACAGCTCTGATATAATCTTAATTTTGTGCTTGTGCTGTATTGGGAGGACTTCCAGATGTTGTTTAGGCTAAAGAAGGCTGTTCTTGCCTTATTCATTCTGATGCTGATGTCTTTGCAATATTTTTATATTCGAGTGAAAATGAATTTTCATGTATGAGTAAGTTAATGACTACTGCTTTAAGTGACTATCCTCGTGACTAACAAGTCAGTAATTGTAAATGCAAGCCGCACAAAGTACTGTTATTCCTTATGGTTCCACCGGAAGAGTAACTGCTTCAGAGTTTTTCCAAAATACTCTTATTTCTTATGATGGAATTGCAAAAGCAATCTTATTCTGCTTCCGAGTTTTCACAAGAAGCAAATTAATAAGACACATTTTCCCTTTCCGACCTGGCGCACCAAGAAAGAATAGCTTAACTCATCCCTTTTTAACGTTCTTACTACTGTTTTTTGTAGCATGATCTTTTCAAACATACATACATTATTGCTTGTAAAAAGAAACATGATTATTATTTTCTGTCACACATACTTTAAATATAAAAGGCATAGTGATTGTGTTGAGCTGTATTTTTTAAATAGAAGTTTCTCCTTTTGGTGAGACACGACCCAATCAACCTAGACATACGGATAACGCCTGTTAAATTATGACACATGTCTAAATAAAGAAGATCTTTCGCTCTAGTGTATTGTTTAGCAATGACGTAGTTTCTTTTTTTAGGATCAAAAAAAAAAAAAAAAAAAACGTAAATGTTGCCTTATTCTGGCAAGGCGCACCCCTTTTTAGATTGGCCCATGTCCAATTATAGAAGACCCTTTTCTTTTATAAAAGATGTTGTTTCAGTTATGAAGTGTTTAGGCTTTGAAAAGTTATGTAAAATTTGCTTAATAAACATAAACCGCTTGGTAAAATGTAATTAAATTTGATATAAACAGTAATAATAACTTAAATACTATATAAAAGTTATATTTTTTTTAATTTTCGCATAAATCATTAGCGTCTGTTTAAATAATTTAAATTGCTATGTAAAATAAAGAAATTTAGAGTTGTAAATTACGACCTTTTAATAATAATTTTATCATTTTGATTGTTTCCCTTGATTCATAATTATATCATTTGGATTGTTTCCTTTGATTCAGCTAGACACTTGTTAAATTTTATATCGATTACGGCCCTGTTTTACGCATAGAAAAAAAAAGCAAACCACATGGAGAGTGTTTTCTTTTATTCGCATATGGATCCACATAGTATAATCACTGCTTTTTTTTAAAAATTTTCCTTTAAATTAAAAGTGCATGGTTAATAGTTTTGAACTATGTTGTAAATTAGGGAAAAGTATGGCAATTGTTGATCCCCAGATGAGGCGGAAAATTTTTAGGCCACAAACGGCTCCTGGGTCGACCCAGCCCCAAATGGGTACCAGAGCTACTCTGGGAAGGTTAAGGCGGCCGGCGTGATGCCGACCACATCACCCCTCGTGTGCCGACGGTCAAGATAATATGGGCCTAACACCATATTCCCAATATGCCTCAATGGGCGTGTAACGGGTTCCTTTACCTTTTTATGGCAATTGTTACAAAAACAAAATATAGCTTTTACATTTATATTACTTCCCTTGATTACTCTTGAATTTTTATTTAACTTGATTATAGCCCCTGATTTGTTTACATTTCTTTACGGACAACTTTAATTACTCATAATGTCATAATTACAATATTAAATTATGAATTATATACATGGCGTTACCCGTCGGTAACACTGGACAACAAATTTTGACTTTTTGTGTGTATCTGAGATTAAACCAAGTTACCTTTATGTTGTTTGGGCTGCTGAATATGAAAATGACCGTTAAAACACCAGATTAGCTCTAGTTTTTTAAAATATCTATAAAACAAGTTTTACACATTTGCATATACATACCATATAATAATAATGCTCATAGCAGAAATGATTCACAGCGACGCCTTTTTGCCTGTTGCTTGTAATGAGTTTCTGGGGCATCTCTCACAAGGGTCCAACAATAGTCTGCTAGCATTGCTGCATTCCATTTCCCTTGGTACCTTTTTTCGAGGGTAGTAATGTCCTGATGAAATCGTTCCCCATGCTCGTCACTGACAGCACCGCAGTTATCAGGGAAGAAATCCAGATGAGAGTGTAAAAAGTGTAATTTCAAAGACATGTTGCACCTAGTCTCTCGTAGTGCTGCAAGAGGGTTTCTACAAGCTTCTGGTAATTGTCAGCCATTGTTTCCTAGACAGTTTGTGGCCACTTGCTGGAACGCATTCCAAGCTAACTTGTCATCACCTGTGATGATATCATCAAAACGCTGATCTCTGAAGAGCTGACGTATCTGTGAACCGACAAATACACCTTCCTTCATTTTAGCCTCACTAAGTCTTGGACATTTATCATGAAGGTATAAAAATTCGGCCCCATTTTGATCCATGGCCTTTACAAAATTCTTCATTAGTCCAAGTTTGATTTGGAGAGGAGGGAGCAAGATCTTGTGGGATTCTACAAGTACATTCTTTTTCCCCGGTTCAAGTGATTGTCGTTGGGGGGCCAATCCTTTTTCTTGTAGTGGGAAGTCTTGGCACGGCTCTTCCACAGACAAAGGAAATAGCAAAACTTTGTGTAACCCTGCTGTAGCCCCATCAAGATGGCAATGACCTTCAGCTCACCACAAATCTGCCATTTATACTTGTCATGGTTGTTCGTCCATCACGGGTGATGAAGACCACTCTGTTCATCCAATTATTTAAGAATATGTTAGGTTAGTCTATGGGTACGAAGGTGACTGAAGAGCCCGATGCGGGCCTGGAAAGATCTTTTACAGTGTGGGCAGGGAATGTTTGCTTCATGTGAAGGTTTTATTTCACGGTCCTTTCTAGCTTGTCTCCGCTGTTCCGCTGCTGCTCTTCTGGATGATTCGCATGCCGCTGCACCTTTACGAAGAGATGTGCGCCAAGCAGTTCGGTCTTGCGCAGCAGCTTCCCATTTGTCTGGGTTTATGTCAAAGGTTTTCAATGACGTCTTTAACGTGTCTTTGAAGCACTTCTTTTGGCCACCATGGGAGCGTTTACCCTTCTGCGTCTCACCATAAAAGAGTATCTTTGGCAGTCGATGGTCTGGCATGCGGACTACATGACCTGCCCAGCGAATTTGTGACTGCATCAGAATAGTATCAATACTAGGGATACCAGCTCTGTCAAGAACGGCGGTATCCGGGATCTTGTCTTGCCATTTGATGTTCATTATCTTCCTGAGACAGACTGTATGGAAGTGGTTTAGCTTCTTTACGTGGCGCCTGTATACAGTCCATGTTTCACATGCATATAGCAGCACTGGAAGCACCGCAGCTCTGTACACCTTCAGCTTTGTCTGTAGACTAATGCCACTTCGATGCCAAACGTTGGTGTATAGTCTGCCAAATGTGCTGCTGGCTTTGGAGATCCTGGTGTTCACCTCATCATCAATGACAATGTTCTGGGATAGTGTGCTACCAAGGTATGTGAATCTGTTCACAACATTCAGTTTCTCACCATTAACCTTGATGACTGGCTCAGTATAAACTGTGCCAGGAGCTGGTTGGTACATGATTTCTGTTTTCTTCGTGTTGATGGTAAGCCCAAAGTTGGCGCAGGCTTCGGAGAATCTATTGTCGTAGATTTTAGATAGGAGTATTAAGACTTGGGTTTGGTCCCTTCTGAATAGGTTGGAATGAGTGATAGACACAGTGTGAGCTGGTGAGAAGCAATGGAATTTCCACACGTGAGATGATAGAATGTGATAAAGAAGCTGTCTTTGAGAATCGAGATAATCTTCTCTCTCTCACCTATCTTCTACGACCGCTTTTAAAGGCGTCAGACAGTCTAAACACAGATATATATATATATATATTAATATAGCTCTATCTACTCACGGGCACGCACATACACGTGACGACAGGTAAACACACAGACTTGGAAAATCTATAACAATGATATACAGATAAATGGGATCGAGCTGACCAACGCACTGATTTTTTTTGTTCAAGAGAGATATTTTAATTATCATATCAAAATTTCTCACAACACCAAAAATTACATCAAGGAAAACATATACAAATAGTCATAAAATTTAAGAAAATGATACAAGTATGATAGCCCGTTAGAATCCTACTCTAGGTTTAGCCCACAGCCCCGTTAAGAGAACAGATGATGGCCCAAAGAGTTATAGATACGTAGGGTTGATGCTAAGAGTTTTTCTTCTTTTCTCGTAAATGTATGCACAGAGTTGAATAATCTGATTTAGCCTAAGAAGTAAAGAAACTCTAGCAAATAGTAACAAATTCTGCAGGTTAAACAAAAAGAATTAAGACAGTAAAATTGGTGACAATCTATAACTGTAAAATAACACTCTGATCTGCGTACACTCATTCATTCAGCCATGGCCATGCAGTTATACTCACAACTTTGCTCGCTGCCTCTGGGAACATACTCAATTCTAGGACCTTCACACAGACCCGAAAATGCAGTCCTTGACCAAGAAATCCCCAGTTCCAAAAGACGTACTAAACTCTCAGGGAACGATTCCTTGGGTGTTCTAATTTTTCGAATGTCTGATTAAGTCACATAAAATATTGTCCAGGCACGAAAGTTAGCAGAGCACATTGTCATTAGCTTTGGTTTCTAGAATTTAAGGAATGTCAGATCGGTGTCTACTTTCAGGAAGTTACTATATTTGATCCCCACAGTACTAGTCAAAACTCTGTCGGAATGTTTCTGATCTTTGCTTGCCACAACGGGCTGAATTGTACTGAAGAGTTATTCTGGAAGAATTAATTCTGGCGCGAAGGCCTCTTATTTCATTTAACTGTTACAGTTCAGGTAATGAAAGTGATTTGTTTCTTCCCGAATAAAGTTCACGTACTAGAACGCTGGTAAAGTTGGGTACCACCGTTTCACTATATAAAAGAAAGAACACATATCAAATAATTTTACAATATGTACCCACTATAACTTACATTATTAAACCGCAAGTGTACTGCTTGACTTATTGTTAAACTCTTTCTTTGTGTGTAGTTGTTAACTCATACTGGCTACTAGTTGTTGAATCATGCTTTATTTGCTAAATGATGTGAATGTCCACCAGTGGATAAATGTAGATGTTGGGACTGGTGTAGTAAAGTGTAACGATTGTCAACTCATTAAACCCAGCACAGTTTTGGTCATACAGGTCATCTTGTCCTGGAACGTGATGAGGCTCCGACAAGAATGTGAGTGTAAACAATGAGTGTGTATCTGAATGTCAGTACGCGAATGGTAGAATGATTCGATAGAGTTGACAGGTTGGTAGTACATCACTCATACTCACACTGTTCGAATTCAAGAAGTACTGGAACTACGGTGGTCTTTTTATAACATTTAATGGGACGCACACTTGGACAGTACGTGTATGGTTACAGGAACAAATGTCGACATAGACAGCATAATGTTGATCACAGGAATATCATCTTAAGTTAGCATTCATGCTTGGCAAATATCATAATGGAGCATTCGTAAATAAGCATTCAGCGTTCCATCATGTAAATCATCTGGCTTTACTGACTGGGCACGTCAGACCATAACCAATAGCCTACATAGGAAGGCTCCTAGACCTAACCTCGTCTAGCGAATATTCCTTCACGTAAAGTTCAATATAGATATATTTCATAATATAGGAATCCCAGACATGGGTTCTCACATGTAGCAGTGATCTCTTGGTTCATCGAGCGATAGTACAGGCATCCCTTTTTCTCACTCGATAAATACAAAGTATATGAATTTCAACATGGCTGTTCTCTCTCTCGTGAGCTTCACTCACTATAGAATATAGACCAAAATTAGTCATTCATTAAATGTCCTCATTTCTTCATAGGTTCTCTCATAGAGGTAATTGAATAATATCATACAATCCAGTGCTGATACATAGGAATGTCTTCTTCCTTTGAATGGATATTCTTTTTAAAAGTACCACTGTGCATCTGCTTATCAACAACGATGGCGAAGCCCAAGTTCATAATAAATTGTGGTTTTACCTTTTTATGCGAAATATAACTTTGCCATTCCTTGGCAAAAGAGAATAAACACTGGGGTAAAGTACATACAACATGTCTAAATGATTATCACTTTTCCCCATCCATATATAGATCACTATTTCGGCAAAAAGCCTGCTACAACAAAACTCGGCATCCTCACAGGATGACAGCCATGGATCACACCCTTTGCTAGCGATACTTCCGCTGCATAGCCTTTGACCTTTTCTAGCGACAACCAAATTAGTTCGACTTAGAAATGCAAAGATATCCATATATAAGACAGACTCGTCCTACTCATACAAACACTACGTATAAATTCAGGCCATAGATATACTGAAGCAAGAACAATCTATTCCTACCCAGCCACAGAATAAATCGCAGTAGGCCTAGAGTCGTCTGCGGAGTCCGATCGAAGATGACAGAACTATTTTCAAGGGAAGCAACCCAAAAATGACTTCTCCTTAAGCACTTAAAAAAGGAAATACTTTGCTTACAAAATATTTGCGAACATAATAAGAATATAAATGTATTATATTGCAAGATAGTAAAAATTGCCCTTTACAGTCTTACCACACCTCCCGGGAAAAAAAAAAAAAAATTTTTTTTTTAATACATCTAGGAGCACCGTAGAATAGGCTCACAACGCAAGAATACTGCGCAGATGAAAATATCAGGAATAACTATAATTCCTAATATGACTGGTGAGAATATATATCTCAAAATCTGAGAGAAATTGTTTCCCTACGAATAAATGTTTCCAGGAAGGTGTGATGTACGTATAATACAATTCTGGTAATTATACAATGCATACCAAAAATTCACACTATAATCTTAAATTTATGATTTATGAAGAAACAATCATCAAAGAACAGCGGTGAATTAACATCAATAAACCGCTAAGTAGCGATACCATCATTCTATTATTAAATTACAAATGTGTATCTTAGTAAAGAAACAAAAAATAACTGTTGTAAAGTTATACATATTAAAAAGATCCAATATTTAACAGTTAAGTGGCATCATGTGGGCATCTGGACAGAATGTCCGCCATCACATTTTCTGAACCACGGATAGCTCGTACCGAAAAATGAAAAGGTTGAAGAGCGATTGCGTATCGAGTTGATCTCGAGCTCTTCAAGTTTTTACTTTGGATAGCCGTAAGAGCTTTTTGGTCAGTTTCCACTACGAAATGCGCGCCCAGAAGGAATCTTTGGAGTTTGAGAATTGACCAAACCATTGCCAATAATTCACGGTCTAAAACCGAGTAATTCCTTTCTGCAGCATTAAGTTTTCTGGATATGTACATTACAGGATGCAGAGTTCCAGAGTACTCTTGCATTAGTGCCGCTCCAATCCCAGTGGATGAAGCGTCACTACGAAGAACAAATGTCTTATCTGTTGTAGGTAACACTAAAATAGGTGGTGATGAAAACATAGTTTTGATCTTCTCTAGTGAAGATTGGCATTCATGAGACCAGTGAACCATGTTAGGCGACCCTTTCTTTAATAGTGTAGAGAGAGGTGCCATGATAGAGGACAGATTCGGAATGAAACGTCCATAAAATTGTATGAGACCTAAAAGACTTCGCACTTGCTTTTTAGTCCTAGGGATAGAGATGTTAAGTATCTTAGTGATATTATGGTCTTCTGTCTTCAAGAAACCGTGACCTACTCGATGGCCTAAGAAAGCAATTTCGCTAAGCCAATACAAGCTTTAGATGGTTTTGCTGTCAGGTTATACTCACGTAGAGTTGATAATAATTCAACTAATCCTGAATAGTGATCTTCCCAAGTATCGCTGAAAAGACAGATGTCGTCTAGATAAGCAATGACATCTGACCGATACGATAGGATTCGACGCATCATGCGTACAAATGTAGCTGGTGCGTTCATAAGGCCGAAAGGCATAAAATTCCATTGGAAAAGGCCTCTGGGAGTAGAGAAAGCGGTAAGAGGTTTGGCGCGTTCGGATAATGGAACTTGCCAATATCCTTTAGACAAATCAAGTTTAGTGAAAAAATGCGATTTAGAAAGACGAGTAAGTAACTCTTCTAGTAAAGGCATAGGTTCAGCATCGAACTTCGTAACTTGATTCAATTTGCGATAGTCAACGCAAAGACGTATGTTATTGTCTTTTTTTCGAACAATAACCATCGGCGAAGAATATGCAGAAGTGGATGGTTCGATTATTTGTAAATCTATCATTTCATCCAACTCCTTTTCAACCTGTGTTTGGAAATGTATAGGGATAGGATAAGGTCTAACCCTAATTGGAGTATGTTCAGTTAGAACAATGTCATGCTCAATGACATGAGTTTGTCCAGGGATGTCAGTGAGGACATCCTGAAATGTTTGTAACATAGACGAAACTTGTCGCCGTTCTCCTAGAGACAAATCAGGAGAAACAGTAACGTCTTTCCATGATTCACTAGAATGAAGTGGGATCATTGGAAGCGGGAGATTAACATCCGAAAAACTTGTTTCCTCATCCTGTATTACAGACAGTGATGAGTAATGACCATGTTTGACATGAGAATCGTCCGTTGCCTGGAAAATAGGCTGTAGATAGTCAGGACGTTCATGGAACTCCGTAAGCATATTGATGTGGAAGGTTTTATGCTTCCCGTTAATATCGACGATGTAGTCAACATCTGAAATTTTCGATATTATATCGTACGGACCTTTCCAACTAACAAGGAGTCTATTTTCACGACAAGGTAGCAAAACAAATGCTTTGTCACCAGGACAAAGTTGTCGTAAAGTTCTCTTCTTATTAGCAAATTGTCTTGCCTTCTGCTTAGCAAACTCAGAAGAGGACGTTGCCAATTTGCATGCTTCGATAATCTTTTGTCTCAGCGCAATGACATACTCGTAAGAAGATTTTGTGTCATCGTCAATATTGTCAGCTGTTATAAGATCATGCAGCAAAGACATTGGGCCGCGCGGTCGCGCGCCAAAGACAAGTTCAAAGGGCGAAAACCCTGTATGTTCATTGGGGACCTCTCTGTACGCGAAGAGGGCCGCGGGTAAAACCCTATCCCAATCCCGAGGATGATCCTTAGTTATCTTCCCTAATAAGTTCTTAAGTGTTCTATTTAGTCGCTCGACCATCCCATTGGACATAGGATGATAGATGCTACTCAAAGATCTCTCTATCTGTAGAGTAGACATTACTTGAGACATGGTATCCGATATCAGTTGGGTGCCATGATCTGATAATATTTCTCCGGGGAATCCCAGCCGAGAAAATATAAGCCAAAGAGCATCTGCAATGTCAGCGGTAGTAATGCTCTTTAGAGGGATAGCCTCTGGCCAACGTGTGCACATGTCTACACACGTTAAGATAAACTGATGTCCTCTAGCAGATTTGATCTTGAATGGACCAATGATGTCTATCGCCATTTTCTGGAATGGACGAATAGGAATATCTGCAGCCTGAATAGGCGCAGCATGACGAGGACCTTTGGATTTGACTTCTTGACATACTTTACAGGATCGACAATAGATCCGTATGTCCTTGTTCACAAAAGGCCAAAAGAAAGCCGCAAGAACTCTTGACTTTGTACGGGAAAAACCCATGTGACCAGCACACTGAGAGTCGTGTGCATGTTGTAAGATCTTAACTCTCAAATTCTTGGGTACAAGAATCTGAGAATGACTTGACTTAGTGGAGTCTTGCACCATACGTACAAGTACGCCATTCTTCATTGTAATCAAAGATTTATAATTTGAATCTTTATTCGGATCACCTTTTGTTACAAGAGTGAAGAATTTCTTAAGAGTCGGATCTTCTTCTTGTTGTTTTATAAACGAGTCACGAGAAATTACCAAGGGATCATCTTGGTTATGCACTTCATTATCTTCAACAGATGAAGTTTCAGGCATATTGAGAGCTTGAGCTCTAGTGACTACTGCATTAGCAGATTGCATATTTTGATTTTCCCAAACGGAAATTTGCTCCGGAGTGCATTCTTTGACTCCGTGAATGCGACCGATGATAAGATCAGCGATCGGATTCGGCAAAAGACATGCGTGTACATCTCCTGTGAAGAAAGGAGTAGCAATCCTAATGATAGCGGTAGAGTATTTCTCTATGGTGCCGCCAAATGTTACGCATTTGACTACTTTGCCTGTAGAATGAGAAGGATCTATGAGTGACTGCCTAACCCCAATAGTTGTGCATCCAGAATCAAAAAGTACTGAGACTCGATTGTCATTTACTAAACCTTTGTGTAAGACAAGAGAACCTCTCCCATCATGCGCGATTGACGCAGGAAGAGCGGGAAGAGGATGGCCACAGCTTAAAGTAGACACTGTGGTTGGCTCAAATAATGTTTTGCATTGGGGGCACTGAGATGCTCTCCCAAAATCAAAAGCGGCACATGCCATATTATTAGAGTCATCATTATCTTTATTTTGTTTATAGGCTTCGTGGGACTCTTGCTGTGCAGAGTTCGCCTGGTAATGAGCTTTATGTTTTTTGAATTGTGCTCTACCTCTGTTATTATTGCCTCTGTACTTATCATTGTTTCCACTATTATAACCTCTACTCGGGTTTGAATCATAGCTTCTTTGGTTACTATCATCATATTCATTATAATGAGTATCTCGGTAATTATGATCCTGTTGTCTCCATGAAGGAAAACTTGGATAGTTTCTAGAATGACTTCCTTTGCGAAAGTTCCTGTAATTATGACCACCCCTGAATCGAGGGCTGTCAGCTCTTCTCCAGGTATTCGAAGAAGAACCCTGAAATGATTGGTTACCTTGGTTCTGATAACTGTAATAGTTACCTTTTTTTATTAAACCTATTTTGAGGTCCTTGGAATTTGTGAGAGTGATTAGGGTTTTATGGTGTTGCAGACGCAACTGGCATACCTTCTTTAACCTTACTGTTGCTAATGGCTACGTCCGGATGTGCAGTGACGTATTGGGTACAATACTGTTCCATTTCTTTTAGAGACTTAGGTTTACGCTCATGTAAGAATTCGAGGAAAGGTTTATTTATACTTGACATAATCTTGTCTCTGAGTATCAAGTCCATAAGGGCTTCATAAGTCTTTTCTGTTTTGGATAGCTCAATCCAACGATCAAATGTAAGTCGTGTCCTTGCAATGAATTCTGAGAATTCTACACCTGCCTCAGGCACCATTGTCTTAAACAACTTCCGATAACCCTCTTCAGACAACTGATACTTCTTTAATAAGGCTGCCCTAATAACATCATAGTTATCTTTGTCAGCCTCTTCAACCAAACTTAAACTAGTCAGAGAATCACCTTTCAGATTTTCTGATAACTGGTTAGCATATTGTGATTTGTCCACATTATGTGCTCGACACGAGCGTTCAAATCTGTTTAGCCAGAATGTTATGTCATCACTGGAAGGGTTGAACGCTGGTACCTTGACCTTGTAAGTAAAGGGTTTACCATTACCACTAGATGCTTGATTAACATTACTTATGTTTGTTAACTTTAACTTTTCTAACTCAAATGCTAAAAGTTCTTTTTGGTGTTCATGTTCTCTTATTGCTTTTTTTTCTTGAGCTTCAGCTTGTAATTTTCTCTCTTCTGCAGCAGCCTGTAATTTTTTCTCTTCAGCAGCAGCTTCATTTTTTCTTTTCTCTTTTTCCATTTCCATCTGGAATCTTTTTTCATCAGTCTGTATCTGCAATTTCTTTTGTTCATCCTCTCTTTGTAATTTTCTTTCCTCAGCTTCTAATTTCTTTTCTTCAATCAATGCTTTTCTTTCTTCAGCAGCCAATGCTTTGTCATATTGAGCAACTGCCCATTCTTCTAACTGCTGACCAGTCTTATCAAGAGCCCTGCCTTGTGTGATAAAATAATCCAAGGTAGACATCTTGTCTAATAAGATCAGTAATTTGCAAAAGTAAATAAATTTACTTTCTTAGTCTTAATCAAAGACTTTGTATGATAACTTTGTAACCTGTGAAAAATAGTACTTAACTATCCCAATCACTGTGGGAAACAAGCCTTACAAAGGTCTTGTATAAATCCTTATATAATAACAGCTATAAGTTGCTGGTTCACTCTATAATATAAGTGCAGTGCACCAGAAATAGTGTTTTATATCATCAACTGTGTACCTTTAGTAATAGTAATTAACTATCAGTTGATTCTTGTACATCAATTTATATGATCAACTATATTTTAAATAGTGTATGTCGATCAGGCACAAAACAAAACAGTTATACAGAAAAAACATGAAAACATTTGCGGAAATGAAATAAATAAAATTGGAAAAAAACAATAAAAGATAAACCGCAAGAGGATAACAAATACAAATAACGCCACAGTATATAAATATAAATTGAGAATAGAACTGAAAGATAGAATAGGGTAGACCAACAAATTACAAACAAATCAAAACAAACTAAAGAACAGAGGAATATTACAAAAACAACAATGAGTACAGACTTCACAGCTAACACTAATAGCAACAGCTGTCGCAGCAAATTTTCAATGAAGAAAATTGCACCTATAGAAACGCACACATCAGACCCTCTATTACGTGGGATACTCTGCTGTGTGACACCGCCCAACCGAAACAACAACCCGCTGGATACAAACAAATATCACATATAAATAGTTAAACATAAATACATAAATGCATAAATAGTATGGCAATATGATGTAAATAGAGTGTTGCAGAAAGAATGTGTTGGAATGAAGGCTCAGTTACACTGCCTAATAGTACAGTACTGTGGTACTTTATTAAACAAATACTTCTGGTCTAATTATTTTAAATTCAACACAGAAATAGAAGCTCCATCGTTGATTTGAATGATAACAATCAATGTAGGACTTCTCAGTTCAATAACATTTTCTTTCGCAAACACTGTCAAATATTCTCCAGTCCTGATGTGTAATGTTCTATGTTTCAACCAAGCTCGCTGTGTAACACTGTCAGTTGTATGGCAAATGTCCAATGAACCAAATGTCAACAAACCCTGACCTAGTTACTGCATACTCTCGACAGGACAGGTCACGCTGACATCACTGTAGAGTTGTACTGTTGATGTATTTGTATGTCGTAACAGACCCCAAGGAACGTCTGGTCTCAGTAGTTTACTTCTCAATATGGTCACTGTGCAGGTTGACCCAGGAAGCTGGCACACCAGTTGTTAAAACTCTTTCTTTGTGTGTAGTTGTTAACTCATACTGGCTACTAGTTGTTGAATCATGCTTTATTTGCTAAATGATGTGAATGTCCACCAGTGGATAAATGTAGATGTTGGGACTGGTGTAGTAAAGTGTAACGATTGTCAACTCATCAAACCCAGCACAGTTTTGGTCATACAGGTCATCTTGTCCTGGAACGTGATGAGGCTCCGACAAGAATGTGAGTGTAAACAATGAGTGTGTATCTGAATGTCAGTACGCGAATGGTAGAATGATTCGATAGAGTTGACAGGTTGGTAGTACATCACTCATACTCACACTGTTCGAATTCAAGAAGTACTGGAACTACGGTGGTCTTTTTATAACATTTAATGGGACGCACACTGGGACAGTACGTGTATGGTTACAGGAACAAATGTCGACATAGACAGCATAATGTTGATCACAGGAATATCATCTTAAGTTAGCATTCATGCTTGGCAAATATCATAATGGAGCATTCGTAAATAAGCATTCAGCGTTCCATCATGTAAATCATCTGGCTTTACTGACTGGGCACGTCAGACCATAACCAATAGCCTTCACGTAAAGTTCAATATAGATATATTTCATAATATAGGAATCCCAGACATGGGTTCTCACATGTAGCAGTGATCTCTTGGTTCATCGAGCGATAGTACAGGCATCCCTTTTTCTCACTCGATAAATACAAAGTATATGAATTTCAACATGGCTGTTCTCTCTCTCGTGAGCTTCACTCACTATAGAATATAGACCAAAATTAGTCATTCATTAAATGTCCTCATTTCTTCATAGGTTCTCTCATAGAGGTAATTGAATAATATCATACAATCCAGTGCTGATACATAGGAATGTCTTCTTCCTTTGAATGGATATTCTTTTTAAAAGTACCACTGTGCATCTGCTTATCAACAACGATGGCGAAGCCCAAGTTCATAATAAATTGTGGTTTTACCTTTTTATGCGAAATATAACTTTGCCATTCCTTGGCAAAAGAGAATAAACACTGGGTAAAGTACATACAACATGTCTAAATGATTATCACTTTTCCCCATCCATATATAGATCACTATTTCGGCAAAAAGCCTGCTACAACAAAACTCGGCATCCTCACAGGATGACAGCCATGGATCACACCCTTTGCTAGCGATACTTCCGCTGCATAGCCTTTGACCTTTTCTAGCGACAACCAAATTAGTTCGACTTAGAAATGCAAAGATATCCATATATAAGACAGACTCGTCCTACTCATACAAACACTACGTATAAATTCAGGCCATAGATATACTGAAGCAAGAACAATCTATTCCTACCCAGCCACAGAATAAATCGCAGTAGGCCTAGAGTCGTCTGCGGAGTCCGATCGAAGATGACAGAACTATTTTCAAGGGAAGCAACCCAAAAATGACTTCTCCTTAAGCACTTAAAAAGGAAATACTTTGCTTACAAAATATTTGCGAACATAATAAGAATATAAATGTATTATATTGCAAGATAGTAAAAATTGCCCTTTACACTTATCATTTAAATTTCCCGTAAAGTAAGTTATATCTTTAAAAAAAATCATCAATCCCCATGAATTTAGGAACACGTGCGTGTTCCGTCAACATCTCATGAGGTTTCTAGCATTTGTAAGTTAGCTTAGAAAAATATGATCTCGTCTGATTTCTTAGCAGTAAAATTTAACTTCATTATAGCTACATTATTGTTTAGTAAGCTAAGATATAATTTATTCTGCTATCCACTGAAACACGTCACTAGAAAATAATACAGACTATATAAATTTGGCACTCTGCGCAAAATCTAACTAGTGAAATATGAAATAAGCGACTTAACACTTTATCATTTCACAAAATACTAGATATAATATATATTACCTCACATAGAACTACAGGTAGTCGCACAACTTAAGAATTATATGCTGAATATTTAAGGAAGTCTAGAAGTTCGACAAATTGCCGAAACAAACTGAGAAACTTCGCTAACAGCTATTCTGTTTCGAACAACCTGTCTACTGCGAATATAGGAGCGAGAATGAAATTAAAGTTTCAAACTCGGGCCAATATCTTAAAATCAGACAAAGGGCCCAAACTTATTTCGCCAAGCGAAATTATCTCCCCTACTCCCAACATTTACGTCAGCTTAACGCGTGACGTAACTGCCACCAGTGACCGAGAAATGCGCGTGACAGTTGCAAATCTCAGACAACCGTCTACAACTGCGTCGTACAGATGCCGGGTTTGACACCTTAAGCTAGTGACAGGTGAACAAAATGGTAGACCAAAAGTCTGCTCTATGTCCAGCGAAACGAATTTCTCACACCTTCACGTCTTACCTGCGCGACTGACATCTGATGCAATAAGGTTACTAGTCAGTATGAGAAAGAAAAACGATGATGGGAAAGAAATATATTTTTCGCAACGAGTGATGCGGAAAAAATACAGGAAAAACAAGTACGGAAAAATAATAAAATGAAAGGATTAGGGTGAGAGAATAGGAAGAAGATGTAGGTAATTTAATGATA
The DNA here is from genome assembly GCA_024509875.1 of Oreohelix idahoensis. Lineage (NCBI taxonomy): Eukaryota > Metazoa > Mollusca > Gastropoda > Stylommatophora > Oreohelicidae > Oreohelix > Oreohelix idahoensis. The sequence continues at coordinate 28,743 of JAMPIV010002272.1, read as the reverse complement.
TAAAGACCCACGTGACAGGACGTCCCCCCTTAAGATATGGAAGCACTCCATGTCTACGTTATGGAATTAAATTTCCTATAACCGTAGCTTCGGTGTGTCTGTCTTCTTCCTTCTCATCTTTCCCCTCCATCTCTCTCCAATTCCTACTCAAGTCTACTCCCCAAAGTTTCCTTCCTCTGGAATGTCTCCCATGCGCGCTTGAAAGAGCGTCGCCGCTTCTGACATTTTTGAAAGATTTCTTGTGATAGCGGTGGAATATCCCTGCCACTATCATCATCTTCGTCAGCTCTGGCTATCGTCAGGAGATGGTCGGAGGTTGGCACTGGTCTTTCCAAGTATCTCTTTAAGAGATTTAAATGGAAAACCTTCTCCTTTCCTTGAATAGAGATCTGGTAGTTAGCCTTAGAAATCTTTTTCAGGACGGTAAACGGCCCTTGCCATCCGATCTTCAGTTGGTTGTTATCGGTAGGGAGTAACACCAAAACTGTCTCTCCTGCTTCCAGTTCTCTCTCTTTCGCGACTTTCCTGTATCGGTTAGCGTGCTTTGTGCGTGCTCGCTTAAAGTTAGTCGTTGCTAGGTCCCACCCTAGTTTCAACCGTTCCTTTAAAACCGACACATATTTACTGGCTGAGACAACTGTCTCATCAGCCTTCTCGTCTGTCAGAGACTGAAGTAAGGCTTCAAGCGGGCCCTTAATGGGTCTGCCGAATAAGAGTGTAGCTGGCGGAAATTCCGTGGAAGTATGAGGAGATTCTCTGTAGCCAAATAATGCTGCAGGAATACAAAGATCCCAATCTTCAGGTTTCACTTGTGCCAGTTTACTTAGCATCATGTTGAGGTTTCCATTAGCACGTTCCACGAGCCCATTTCCGGCCGGAGTATATGGCTTAGTGTGGATGTGCTGGGTCCTCAAGATCTTAACGATCTCATCCATCAACAGGTTTCGGTATGGAGATCCGTTATCCGTCAACACTTGCTGAGGGAATCCACCCCGAGTGAAAATCTGCACGAGGGCTTCTGCGACATGCTTGGCATCTGCGCATGTTAGCGGGATAGCTTCTGCCCATAAAGTGCATGTATCGACTAAGGTCAGGATGAACCTGTTCCTTCTTTTAGTCCTTTCGAAAGGCCCTAAAATGTCGATCACAACCCGTTCGAATGGTGTTTCCATTATTGGCATTTCACCCATGTGGTCTGGGGGTGTCCGTTGATTGGGTGGTACACGTTGGCACTGGGCACAGGATTTGACATACCTGATAATATCAGTATTTACTCCTGGCCACCAATAATGAGTGGTTATACGTTGGTTTGTGGCGTTCTGTCCCATGTGTCCGCTGAAGGGAAGAGAGTGCCCCATTTCTAGGATTTGGCTTCTGTACTGTTTCGGTACTAGGAGCTGGTTGTAACCTTGGTCAGGCTTGCCCGTTCTCCGATAAAGTACGCCATCCTCAGAAAAAATGTCCCCGTGCTGTTTGGGTTCCTTAGCCATGGGCAGTTTCCTAAAGCAGGGTGCCAAAGTAGGGTCCTTGTATTGCGCTTCTTTAAGTTCCATAGGTAACAAATTTGGCGCAGGCTCCCGTTCCTTCTTGGTTTGCCCTCTTGTAGTTACTGCTGCCACAATCGGCTCCTCCGGTTTCCCAATACACACGTATCTCCCGCCAAGTATGACTGGGTAGATGGGATCATCCATAACAGCCGCTTTGATCACCCCTCTGACAAAGTCAGAGTGTATCTCCACCAATGCGATGGGAAGCGCTGTAGGTGCATCACTCTTACGAACTCCACAAAGTTGGACAGTCTCTGCTGTCTCTTGACCGGGTTTGACCAGGTTTCTGGCAACAATGCAATCATAAGAAAGCCCCGTGTCAAATAAGCAAGAAGTTTGAGAACCGTTCACAGTAACAATACCTCGCGTTGAGGGTCTATCCCCAACAGGTTGGGAATGGCTACTAGTTGTTAAATCACGCTTTATTTGTTAAATGCCGTGAATTTCCACCAGTTGTTAAATGTAGATGTTGGGACTGGTGTAGTAAAGTGTAACGATTGTCAACTCATTAAACCCAGCACAGTTTTGGTCATACAGGTCATCTTGTCCTGGAACGTGATGAGGCTCCGACAAGAATGTGAGTGTAGACAATGAGTGTGTATCTGAATGTCAGTACGCGAATGGTAGAATGATTCGATAGAGTTGACAGGTTGGTAGTACATCACTCATACTCACACTGTTCGAATTCAAGAAGTACTGGAACTACGGTGGTCTTTTTTAACATTTAATGGGACGCACACTTGGACAGTACGTGTATGGTTACAGGAACAAATGTCGACATAGACAGCATAATGTTGATCACAGGAATATCATCTTAAGTTAGCATTCATGCTTGGCAAATATCATAATGGAGCATTCGTAAATAAGCATTCAGAGTTCCATCATGTAAATCATCTGGCTTTACTGACTGGGCACGTCAGACCATAACCAATATATAGGAAGGCTCCTAGACCTAACCTCGTCTAGCGAATATCCCTTCACGTAAAGTTCAATATATATATTTTTCATTCATAAAGATATAGGAATCCCAGACATGGGTTCTCACATGTAGCAGTGATCTCTTGGTTCATCGAGCGATAGTACAGGCATCCCTTTTTCTCACTCGATAAATACAAAGTATATGAATTTCAACATGGCTGTGCTTCTCTCGTGAGCTTCACTCACTATTGGATACAGACCAAAATTGGTCATTCGTTAAATGTCCTCATTTCTTCATAGCTTCTATCATAGAGGTAATTGAATAATATCATATAATCTAGTGCTGATACATAGGAATGTCATCTTCCTTTGAATAAATATTCTTTTCAAAAGTACCACTGTGCATCTGCTTATCGACAACGATGGCGAAGCCCAAGTTCATAATAAATTGTGGTTTTACCTTTCTATGCGAAATATAACTTTGCCATTCCTGGCAAAAGAGAATAAACACTGGGGTAAAGTACATACAACATGTCTAAATGACTATCACTTTTCCCCATTTACTTATAGATCACTTTTTCGGCGATAAGCCAGCTACAACAAAATTCGACATCCCGACAGGATGACAGCCATGAATCACACCCCCTGCTAGCGATACTTCCGCTGCATAGCCTTTGACCTTTTCTAGCGACAACCAACATAGTTCGACTTAGAAATGTAAAGATATCCATATATAAGACAGACTCGTCCTACTCATACAAACACTACGTATAAATTCAGGCCATAGATATACTGAAGCAAGAACAATCTATTCCTACCCAGCCAAAGAATAAATCGCAGTAGGCCTAGACTCGTCCGCGGAGTCCGATCGAAGATGACGGAACTCCTTTCAAGGGAAGTAACTCAAAAATGACTTCTCCTTAAGCACTTAAAAAAGGAAATACTTTGTTTACAAAATATTTGCGAACATAATAAGTATATAAATGTATTATATTGCAAGATAGTAAAGATTGCACTTTACAGTCTTACCACACCTCCCGGGAAAAAAAAAAAAAAAATTTTTTTTTTAAATACATCTAGGAGCAACGTAGAATAGGCTCACAACGCAAGAATACTGCGCAGATGAAAATATCAGGAATAACTATAATTCCTAATATGACCGGTGAGAATATATCTCAAAATCTGAGAGAAATTGTTTCTCTACGAATAAATGTTTTCAGGAAGGTGTGATGTACGTATAATACAATTCTGGTAATTATACAATGCATACCAAAAATTCACACTATAATCTTAAATTTATGATTTATGAAGAAACAATCATCAAAGAACAGCGGTGAATAAACATCAATAAACCGCTAAGTAGCGATACCATCATTCTATTATTAAATTACAAATGTGTATCTTAGTAAAGAAACAAAAAAAATAACTGTTGTAAAGTTATACATATTAAAAAGATCCAATATTTAACAGTTAAGTGGCATCATGTGGGCATCGGACAGAATGTCCGCCATCACATTTTCTGAACCACGGATAGCTCGTACCGAGAAATGAAAAGGTTGAAGAGCGATTGCGTATCGAGTTGATCTCGAGCTCTTCAAGTTCTTACTTTGGATAGCCGTAAGAGCTTTTTGGTCAGTTTCCACTACGAAATGCGCGCCCAGAAGGAATCTTTGGAGTTTGAGAATTGACCAAACCATTGCCAATAATTCACGGTCTAAAACCGAGTAATTCCTTTCTGCAGCATTAAGTTTTCTGGATATATACATTACAGGATGCAGAGTTCCAGAGTACTCTTGCATTAGTGCCGCTCCAATCCCAGTGGATGAAGCATCACTACGAAGAACGAATGTCTTATCTGTTGTAGGTAACACTACAATAGGTGGTGATGAAAACATAGTTTTGATCTTCTCTAGTGAAGATTGGCATTCATGAGACCAGTGAACCATGTTAGGCGACCCTTTCTTTAATAGTGTAGAGAGAGGTGCCATGATAGAGGACAGATTCGGAATGAAACGTCCATAAAATTGTATGAGACCTAAAAGACTTCGCACTTGCTTTTTAGTCCTAGGGATAGAGATGTTAAGTATCTTAGTGATATTATGGTCTTCTGTCTTCAAGAAACCGTGACCTACTCGATGGCCTAAGAAAGCAATTTCGCTAAAGCCAATACAAGCTTTGGATGGTTTTGCTGTCAGGTTATACTCACGCAGAGTTGATAATAATTCAACTAACCCTGAATAGTGATCTTCCCAAGTATCGCTGAAAAGACAGATGTCGTCTAGATAAGCAATGACATCTGACCGATACGATAGGATTCGACGCATCATGCGTACAAATGTAGCTGGTGCGTTCACAAGGGCGAAAGGCATAAAATTCCATTGGAAAAGGCCTCTGGGAGTAGAGAAAGCGGTAAGAGGTTTGGCGCGTTCGGATAATGGAACTTGCCAATATCCTTTAGACAAATCAAGTTTAGTGAAAAAATGCGATTTAGAAAGACGAGTAAGTAGTTCTTCCAGTAAAGGCATAGGTTCAGCATCGAACTTCGTAACTTGATTCAATTTGCGATAGTCAACGCAAAGACGTATGTTATTGTCTTTTTTTCGAACAATAACATCGGCGAAGAATATGCAGAAGTGGATGGTTCGATTATTTGTAAATCTATCATTTCATCCAACTCCTTTTCAACCTGTGTTTGGAAATGTATAGGGATAGGATAAGGTCTAACCCTAATTGGAGTATGTTCAGTTAGAACAATGTCATGCTCAATGACATGAGTTTGTCCAGGGATGTCAGTGAGGACATCCTGAAATGTTTGTAACATAGACGAAACTTGTCGCCGTTCTCCTAGAGACAAATCAGGAGAAACAGTAACGTCTTTCCATGATTCACTAGAATGAAGTGGGATCATTGGAAGCGGAAGATTAACATCCGAAAAAACTTGTTTCCTCATCCTGTATTACAGACAGTGATGAGTAATGACCATGTTTGACATGAGAATCGTCCGTTGCCTGGAAAATAGGCTGTAGATAGTCAGGACGTTCATGGAACCCGTAAGCATATTGATGTGGAAGGTTTTATGCTTCCCGTTAATATCGACGATGTAGTCAACATCTGAAATTTTCGATATTATATCGTACGGACCTTTCCAACTAATAAGGAGTCTATTTTCACGACAAGGTAGCAAAACAAATGCTTTGTCACAGGACAAAGTTGTCGTAAAGTTCTCTTCTTATTAGCAAATTGTCTTGCCTTCTGCTTAGCAAATTCAGAAGAGGACGTTGCCAATTTGCATGCTTCGATAATCTTTTGTCTCAGCGCGATGACATACTCGTAAGAAGATTTTGTGTCATCGTCAATATTGTCAGCTGTTATAAGATCATGCAGCAAAGACATTGGGCCGCGCGGTCGCGCGCCAAAGACAAGTTCAAAGGACGAAAAACCTGTATGTTCATTGGGGACCTCTCTGTACGCGAAGAGGGCCGCGGGTAAAACCCTATCCCAATCTTGAGGATGATCCTCAGTTATCTTCCCTAATAAGTTCTTAAGTGTTCTATTTAGTCGCTCGACCATCCATTGGACATAGGATGATAGATGCTACTCAAAGATCTCTCTATCTGTAGAGTAGACATTACTTGAGACATGGTATCCGATATCAGTTGGGTGCCATGATCTGATAATATTTCTCCGTGGAATCCCAGCCGAGAAAATATAAGCCAAAGAGCATCTGCAATGTCAGCGGTAGTAATGCTCTTTAGAGGGATAGCCTCTGGCCAACGTGTGCACATGTCTACACACGTTAAGATAAACTGATGTCCTCTAGCAGATTTGATCTTGAATGGACCAATGATGTCTATCGCCATTTTCTGGAATGGACGAATAGGAATATCTGCTGAATAGGCGCAGCATGACGAGGACCTTTGGATTTGACTTCTTGACATACTTTACAGGATCGACAATAGATCCGTATGTCCTTGTTCACAAAAGGCCAAAAGAAAGCCGCAAGAACTCTTGACTTTGTACGGGAAAAAACCCATGTGACCAGCACACTGAGAGTCGTGTGCATGTTGTAAGATCTTAACTCTCAAATTCTTGGGTACAAGAATTGAGAATGACTTGACTTAGTGGAGTCTTGCACCATACGTACAAGTACGCCATTCTTCATTGTAATCCAAGATTTACAATTTGAATCTTTATTCGGATCACCTTTTGTTACAAGAGTGAAGAATTTCTTAAGAGTCGGATCTTCTTCTTGTTGTTTTATAAACGAGTCACGAGAAATTACCAAGGGATCATCTTGGTTATGCACTTCATTATCTTCAACAGATGAAGTTTCAGGCATATTGAGAGCTTGAGCTCTAGTGACTACTGCATTAGCAGATTGCATATTTTGATTTTCCCAAACGGAAATTTGCTCCGGAGTGCATTCTTTGACTCCGTGAATGCGACCGATGATAAGATCAGCGATCGGATTCGGCAAAAGACATGCGTGTACATCTCCTGTGAAGAAAGGAGTAGCAATCCTAATGATAGCGGTAGAGTATTTCTCTATGGTGCGGCCGGATGTTACGCATTTGACTACTTTGCCTGTAGAATGAGAAGGATCTATGAGTGACTGCCTAACCCCAATAGTTGTGCATCCAGAATCAAAAAGTACTGAGACTGGATTGTCATTTACTAAACCTTTGTGTAAGACAAGAGAACCTCTCCCATCATGCGCGATTGACGCAGGAAGAGCGGGAAGAGGATGCCCACAGCTTAAAGTAGACACTGTGGTTGGCTCAAATAATGTTTTGCATTGGGGGCACTGAGATGCTCTCCCAAAATCAAAAGCGGCACATGCCATATTATTAGAGTCATCATTATCTTTATTTTGTTTATAGGCTTCGTGGGACTCTTGCTGTGCAGAGTTCGCCTGGTAATGAGCTTTATGTTTTTTGAATTGTGCTCTACCTCTGTTATTATTGCCTCTGTACTTATCATTGTTTCCACTATTATAACCCCTACTCGGGTTTGAATCATAGCTCCTTTGGTTACTATCATCATCATATTCATTATAATGAGTATCTCTGTAATTATGATCTGTTGTCTCCATGAAGGAAAACTTGGATAGTTTCTAGAATGACTTCCTTGCGAAAGTTCCTGTAATTATGACCACCCCTGAATCGAGGGCTGTCAGCTCTTTCTCAGGTATTCGAAGAAGAACCCTGAAATGATTGGTTACCTTGGTTCTGATAACTGTAATAGTTACCTTTTTTATTAAACCTATTTTGAGGTCCTTGGAATTTGTGAGAGTGATTAGGGTTGTATGGTGTTGCAGAAGCAACTGGCATACCTTCTTTAACCTTACTGTTGCTAATAGCTACGTCCGGATGTGCAGTGACGTATTGGGTACAATACTGTTCCATTTCTTTTAGAGACTTAGGTTTACGCTCATGTAAGAATTCGAGGAAAGGTTTATTTATACTTGACATAATCTTGTCTCTGAGTATCAAGTCCATAAGGGCTTCATAAGTCTTTTCTGTTTTGGATAGCTCAATCCAACGATCAAATGTAAGTAGTGTCCTTGCAATGAATTCTGAGAATTCTACACCTGCCTCAGGCACCATTGTCTTAAACAACTTCCGATAACCCTCTTCAGACAACTGATACTTCTTTAATAAGGCTGCCCTAATAACATCATAGTTATCTTTGTCAGCCTCTTCAACCAAACTTAAACTAGTCAGAGAATCACCTTTCAGATTTTCTGATAACTGGTTAGCATATTGTGATTTGTCCACATTATGTGCTCGACACGAGCGTTCAAATCTATTTAGCCAGAATGTTATGTCATCACTGGAAGGGTTGAACGCTGGTACCTTGACCTGTAAGTAAAGGGTTTACCATTACCACCAGATGCTTGATTAACATTACTTATGTTTGTTAACTTTAACTTTTCTAACTCAAATGCTAAAAGTTCTTTTTGGTGTTCATGTTCTCTTATTGCTTTTTTTCTGCAGCTGAGCTCTGCAGCAGCTGTAATTTTTTTTCTTGTAATTTTTTTCTTCAGCAGCAGCTCATCTTTTCTTTTCTCTTTTTCCATTTCCATCTGGAATCTTTTTTCATCAGTCTGTATCTGCAATTTCTTTTGGTCATACTCTCTTTGTAATTTTTTTTCCTCAGCTTCTAATCTTTGCTCCTAAAACAATGCTTTTCTTGCTTCAGCAGCAGCAGCAAGTTTTCTCTCTTCTGCAGCTAATGCTTTGTCATATTGAGCAACTGCCCATTCTTCTAATTGCTGACCAGTCTTATCAAGAGCCCTGCCTTGTGTGATAAAATAATCTAATGTAGACATCTTGTCTAATAAGATCAGTAATTTGCAAAAGTAAATAAATTCACTTTCTTAGTCTTAATCAAAGACCTTGTATGATAACTTTTTAACCTGTGGAAAATAGTACTTAACTATCCCAATCACTGTGGGAAACAAGCCTTACAAAGGTCTTGTATAAATCCTTATATAATAACAGCTATAAGTTGCTGGTTCACTCTATAATATAAGTGCAGTGCACAGAAATAGTGTTTTATATCATCAACTGTGTACCTTAGTAATAGCAATTAACTATCAGTTGATTCTTGTACATCAATTTATATGATCAACTATATTTTAAATAGTGTATGTCGATCAGGCACAAAACAAAACAGTTATACAGAAGAACATGAAAACATTTGCGGAAATGAAATAAATGAAATGGGAAAAAAATAAAAGATAAACCGCAAGAGGATAACAAATACAAATAACGCCACAGTATATAAATATAAATTGAGAATAGAACTGAAAGATAGAATAGGGTAGACCAACAAATTACAAACAAATCAAAACAAACTAAAGAACAGAGGAATATTACAAAAACAACAATGAGTACAGTTTTCACAGCTAACACTAATAGCAACAGCTGTCGCAGCAAATTTTCAATCAAGAAAATTGCACCTATAGAAACGCACACATCAGACCCTATATTACGTGGGATACTCTGTTGTGTGACACCGCCCAACCAAAACAACAACCCGCTGGATACAAACAAATATCACATATAAATATTTAAACATAAATACATAAATGCATAAATAGTATGGCAATATGATGTAAATAGAGTGTTGCAGAAAGAATGTGTTGTAAAGAAGGCTCAGTTACACTGCCTAATAGTACAGTACTGTGGTACTTTATTAAACAAATACTTCTGGTCTAATTATTTTAAATTCAACACAGAAATAGAAGCTCCATCGTTGATGTGAATGATAACAATCGATGTAGGACTTCTCAGTTCAATAACATTTCCTTTCGCAAACACTGTCAAATATTCTCCAGTCCTGATGTGTAATGTTCTATGTTTCAACCAAGCTTGCTGTGTAACACTGTCAGTTGTATGGCAAATGTCCAACGAACCAAATGTCAACAAACGCTGACCTAGTTACTGCATACTGTCGACAGGACAGGTCACGCTGACATCACTGTAGAGTTGTACTGTTGATGTATTTGTGTGTCGTAACAGACCCCAAGGAACGTCTGGTCTCAGTAGTTTACTTCTCAATATGGTCACTGTGCAGGTTGACCCAGGAAGCTGGCACACCAGTTGTTAAACTCTGTAGTTGTTAACTCATACTGGCTACTAGTTGTTAAATCACGCTTTATTTGTTAAATGCCGTGAATGTCCACCAGTTGTTAAATGTAGATGTTGGGACTGGTGTAGTAAAGTGTAACGATTGTCAACTCATTAAACCCAGCACAGTTTTGGTCATACAGGTCATCTTGTCCTGGAACGTGATGAGGCTCCGACAAGAATGTGAGTGTAGACAATGAGTGTGTATCTGAATGTCAGTACGCGAATGGTAGAATGATTCGATAGAGTTGACAGGTTGGTAGTACACTCATACTCACACTGTTCGAATTCAAGAAGTACTGGAACTACGGTGGTCTTTTTATAACATTTAATGGGACGCACACTTGGACAGTACGTGTATGGTTACAGGAACAAATGTCGACATAGACAGCATAATGTTGATCACGGGAATATCATCTTAAGTTAGCATTCATGCTTGGCAAATATCATAATGGAGCATTCGTAAATAAGCATTCAGAGTTCCATCATGTAAATCATCTGGCTTTACTGACTGGGCACGTCAGACCATAACCAATATATAGGAAGGCTCCTAGACCTAACCTCGTCTAGCGAATATCCCTTCACGTAAAGTTCAATATATATATTTTTCATAAAGATATAGGAATCCCAGACATGGGTTCTCACATGTAGCAGTGATCTCTTGGTTCATCGAGCGATAGTACAGGCATCCCTTTTTCTCACTCGATAAATACAAAGTATATGAATTTCAACATGGCTGTGCTTCTCTCGTGAGCTTCACTCACTATTGGATACAGACCAAAATTGGTCATTCGTTAAATGTCCTCATTTCTTCATAGCTTCTATCATAGAGGTAATTGAATAATATCATATAATCTAGTGCTGATACATAGGAATGTCATCTTCCTTTGAATAAATATTCTTTTCAAAAGTACCACTGTGCATCTGCTTATCGACAACGATGGCGAAGCCCAAGTTCATAATAAATTGTGGTTTTACCTTTCTATGCGAAATATAACTTTGCCATTCCTTGGCAAAAGAGAATAAACACTGGGGTAAAGTACATACAACATGTCTAAATGACTATCACTTTTCCCCATTTACTTATAGATCACTTTTCGGCGATAAGCCAGCTACAACAAAATTCGACATCCCGACAGGATGACAGCCATGAATCACACCCCCTGCTAGCGATACTTCCGCTGCATAGCCTTTGACCTTTTCTAGCGACAACCAACATAGTTCGACTTAGAAATGTAAAGATATCCATATATAAGACAGACTCGTCCTACTCATACAAACACTACGTATAAATTCAGGCCATAGATATACTGAAGCAAGAACAATCTATTCCTACCCAGGCAAAGAATAAATCGCAGTAGGCCTAGAGTCGTCCGCGGAGTCCGATCGAAGATGACGGAACTCCTTTCAAGGGAAGTAACTCAAAAATGACTTCTCCTTAAGCACTTAAAAAAGGAAATACTTTGTTTACAAAATATTTGCGAACATAAGAAGTATATAAATGTATTATATTGCAAGATAGTAAAGATTGCACTTTACAGTCTTGTTTTGAGGTCCAGTTTCTCTGTGGTTATTCTGATTCGCAGCATGAGAAGGTTGATCTAGATTATTTGTTCGAAAATGCTCCTCTGTCGGTTTCCGCTTTGTGGCCGGTAGTTCAGCCAGCGCATTGTGATAACGCTCAGACCTTTCCAAAATGTCTTCAAGTTTTTCTGCCCCCTGCTCAGCAAGAAATCTCCGGGTATCAGCAGACAAAGTGTTCTTTATTTGTTCTGTTAAAACAAATTCCTCAAGACCTTCATAGGTAGAGGGGAGCTGTGAAAGCTCAAGGCACTTTGTTAGGTATCCCTTTAGACGGGAAGAGAACTGCTGGAAAGTTTCCGAGCTGTCTTTCCTGCTGTTTCGGAAGAGTTGCAAAAATTTGCGAGCATTCATTTCGAAACGCTCGAGCAAAGCTTTCTTCAACACATCATAGTTGTCTTGTTGGCTGCTTTCCAGTTTGGCGTAAACATCATACGCAGAACTTTTCAAAGCCTGGGAAAGCTTCATATTCCAACGCGACCTCTCTAAACCGTACAGAGTTGCAATTTTCTCAAATTTTTCTAGCCAAGTGTCAATCTTCTCATTTGGACAAGGAAAAGATTCTAGAGTGAAAGACATGGCGTTTAGTTGAAGAGATTGAGTGTTAGAAGGATCAGTTAAGGAGGAATGAGGAGAAGATTCTCCATTGCTGGAGGTAGAGGCAGCCCCACGAGTTTGAAATTCTAGAGTTTTGAGAGCCAACTCATGCTGTCTCTCTTCTCTTTCCTTCTCATGCTGTCTCTCCTTCTCTCTTTCCTCGTGCTGCATCCTGCGAATTTCCATTTCCTCGTCCATCTTCTTCTGCTGTAATAGACGGTCTTCTGCTTCTTTCCTCTCCGCTGCTTCTTCTTTCCTCTCCGCATCATATCTCTCAAGTTCGTCCCTGACAACCTTTCGCTTCTTCTCCTTCCAGTCCCTCCTCTCTCGCTTCGTCCTTGAGGAGTTGTCTAAGCTTTGCCCTCTCGGCCATATTATGTCAGTGACTGAGACACGTGGAGATAGAAAATAGGAAAAAGAATAACCTGGTTCCTACCACTTACGAGAAAAAAATACCAAAAATCTGAAAGATGATATCCTTAACCCTGGGATACCTCCTCCAAAATAAAATTTAACTATCGCTGCTATTACCGGCAATAAAGCACGTAATGCAAAACACGACTACGCCAACTAAATGGTAGTTAAGATTACTTCTGAAAAATAAGTTGCTACAGTTGAAAACACAATGATTAAAGCACAAATTTTGGAGAAAGAAAAAAAAATCCCCTTAATTTTTAATCCACTATCAAGTTTACCCCTGAAGACAGTTCGGGTGAGGGAGGCAATTAATCTGGACGAATAGTCCGAAACGCACTCCTTAGCTTTGCTCAAACACCTACCTGCTTCAGAACCCTTGTGAATGTTATACACTCACAAAACTTTACCAGCGTTTAGTATTACAAATCAACAATAACATATATTCCGACAAAATCCACCTGTAACTCAAATGTATATTGCTTCTTAATGCTGTGGGAAAAAAAACTTATCAGTTTGTGTGGTCAGCACGCCCGTAAACAGATCGTTAGTCTAGGGGATAAATTATTTTTAAAAGATACAAAACTCACAAGACATCACACTCTTACTCTATATCAGAATAAAGAATCTTAAGTTCAAAATCCAGATAGACGAGTCCACGTTTGTCGTACTCGTCTTCCTATTCTAAGTTCAAAGACCGGAAACAAGCAACCATTTGTCGTACTCGTCTTCCTATTCTAAGTTCAAAAATCCTACGGACGAGAACCCATTTGTCGTAGATTTTAGATAGGAGTATTAAGACTTGGGTTTGGTCCCTTCTGAATAGGTTGGAATGAGTGATAGACACAGTGTGAGCTGGTGAGAAGCAATGGAATTTCCACACGTGAGATGATAGAATGTGATAAAGAAGCTGTCTTTGAGAATCGAGATAATCTTCTCTCTCTCACCTATCTTCTACGACTGCTTTTAAAGGCGTCAGACAGTCTAAACACAGATATATATATTAATATAGCTCTATCTACTCACGGGCACGCACATACACGTGACGACAGGTAAACACACAGACTTGGAAAATCTATAACAATGATATACAGATAAATGGGATCGAGCTGACCAACGCACTGATTTTTTTTGTTCAAGAGAGATATTTTAATTATCATATCAAAATTTCTCACAACACCAAAAATTTCATCAAGGAAAACATATACAAATAGTCATAAAATTTAAGAAAATGATACAAGTATGATAGCCCGTTAGAATCCTACTCTAGGTTTAGCCCACAGCCCCGTTAAGAGAACAGATGATGGCCCAAAGAGTTATAGATACGTAGGGTTGAGGCTAAGAGTTTTTCTTCTTTTCTCGTAAATGTATGCACAGAGTTGAATAATCTGATTTAGCCTAAGAAGTAAAGAAACTCTAGCAAATAGTAACAAATTCTGCAGGTTAAACAAAAAGAATTAAGACAGTAAAATTGGTGACAATCTATAACTGTAAAATAACACTCTGATCTGCGTACACTCATTCATTCAGCCATGGCCATGCAGTTATACTCACAACTTTGCTCGCTGCCTCTGGGAACATACTCAATTCTAGGACCTTCACACAGACCCGAAAATGCAGTCCTTGACCAAGAAATCCCCAGTTCCAAAAGACGTACTAAACTCTCAGGGAACGATTCCTTGGGTGTTCTAATTTTTCGAATGTCTGATTAAGTCACATAAAATATTGTCCAGGCACGAAAGTTAGCAGAGCACATTGTCATTAGCTTTGGTTTCTAGAATTTAAGGAATGTCAGATCGGTGTCTACTTTCAGGAAGTTACTATATTTGATCCCCACAGTACTAGTCAAAACTCTGTCGGAATGTTTCTGATCTTTGCTTGCCACAACGGGCTGAATTGTACTGAAGAGTTATTCTGGAAGAATTAATTCTGGCGCGAAGGCCTCTTACTTCATTTAACTGTTACAGTTCAGGTAATGAAAGTGATTTGTTTCTTCCCAAATAAAGTTCACGTACTAGAACGCTGGTAAAGTTGGGTACCACCGTTTCACTATATAAAAGAAAGAACACATATCAAATAATTTTACAATATGTACCCACTATAACTTACATTATTAAACCGCAAGTGTACTGCTTGACTTATCATTTAAATTTCCTGTAAAGTAAGTTATATCTTTTAAAAAAAATCATCAATCCCCATGAATTTAGGAACACGTGCGTGTTCCGTCAACATCTCATGAGGTTTCTAGCATTTGTAAGTTAGCTTAGAAAAATATGATCTCGTCTGATTTCTTAGCAGTAAAATTTAACTTCATTATAGCTACATTATTGTTTAGTAAGCTAAGATATAATTTATTCTGCTATCCACTGAAACACGTCACTAGAAAATAATACAGACTATATAAATTTGGCACTCTGCGCAAAATCTAACTAGTGAAATATGAAATAAGCGACTTAACACTTTATCATTTCACAAAATACTAGATATAATATATATTACCTCACACAGAACTACAGGTAGTCGCACAACTTAAGAATTTATATGCTGAATATTTAAGGAAGTCTAGAAGTTCGACAAATTGCCGAAACAAACTGAGAAACTTCGCTAACAGCTATTCTGTTTCGAACAACCTGTCTACTGCGAATATAGGAGCGAGAATGAAATTAAAGTTTCAAACTCGGGCCAATATCTTAAAATCAGACAAAGGGCCCAAACTTATTTCGCCAAGCGAAATTATCTCCCCTACTCCCAACATTTACGTCAGCTTAACGCGTGACGTAACTGCCACCAGTGACCGAGAAATGCGCGTGACAGTTGCAAATCTCAGACAACCGTCTACAACTGCGTCGTACAGATGCCGGGTTTGACACCTTAAGCTAGTGACAGGTGAACAAAATGGTAGACCAAAAGTCTGCTCTATGTCCAGCGAAACGAATTTCTCACACCTTCACGTCTTACCTGCGCGACTGACATCTGATGCAATAAGGTTACTAGTCAGTATGAGAAAGAAAAAACGATGATGGGAAAGAAATATATTTTTCGCAACGAGTGATGCGAAAAAAATACAGGAAAAACAAGTACGGAAAAATAATAAAATGAAAGGATTAGGGTGAGAGAATAGGAAGAAGATGTAGGTAATTTAATGATATAAAGACCCACGTGACATCTATCCACACTATGCTGCAGATCAGCCTCTGAGCCAGCATTGAGGGCACAATCATCAGCAAACAGAAGATCTCTGATGGTGTGTGATTTGACCTTGGTTTTTGCTTGAAGTCTCCTAAGGTTAAACAATTTTCCATCAATACGATAACTAATGTCGATTCCTGTGTCCCCGTCTCTAAAAGCATCAGTCAGCATAGCAGAAAACATGATACTGAACAGAGTCGGTGCAAGTACGCACCCTTGTTTAACTCCATTTGAGACAGGGAAAGGCTCTGATAGCTCACCGTTTTCCTGAACTATCAGGTTATCTGTCATTTTGAAAATGGAAGCAGTCTGGTCACCGATCTCACAACACATACAAATTCTAAAGGCTGTAAGCTTTCTTTATCATCGGTGTAATGGGTCGCCTTTGTGATAGCAAAGTTATTTGTCCGCAAATATAGCAAAAATAATCCGCACTGTTCACACATTCACGAGGCATCTTGAAGGACACATCTGCACTCACAGAATCCACAACACAAATGATGACAAGGAGGAAATGTGGTTGCAATGACTGCTACAGATTGAGTCATCCAATTGGCGCTCAAGGCTATCCGTCTCGTGGGGAATCACGTGCCAGGTCTATAGAAAAGAGAAAGACTGTGTCATTCGCGTCGAGAAGGTGAAGCCACCAGCTTACTGAACCCACCGACCACGGATCTTGAAAACTAGAACTAATTCGCGATTTTTAAGTTCATATTCGTGATCAGCATGTCTAAATTAGTTAACAATAGCTACTTTTGTCTCGGATACATTTTGGCTGTTGTCCAGTGTAATTAAAGAGACTCTCTGCCAAAATTCATTAAGAAATAATAAGGCATACGGATTTGTATTAAGAACATAGAAAGAAGCAAAATGTATTTTGCTTTTTATTTATATACTAGTGTAAAAGCCCGTCATAAGACGGGAATTAAATTCAAAAGCACCAATACCTAACGGCAAGAAAAGTATTTTAAAAACCCACTGCGCATCACCACAGCACACGAACTACGTAACAGCAGCGAAGATCCCAATGTGTGTATACGTGATCACACATTCTATAAATATATTTTTGTGCACACCTTCATTTGCGCATTCTTCTTTGGTAAGTGTTACTATTTTCGGGAGAGTGTTACTATTTTTGACAGTGATCAAGTTCATGGTTCATACCGCATGACTATCGACTCATGATTGCCGAGTTCCCCTGTGAGTGTACACCCTTATTCCAACGTTCCTGCCACTGAAGGAAGGACCTCTGGTAGTCACTTTGCGGAATAGCCCTCATTTGTCTCGTCGCATTGGTTTGAATCTGCTCAATGTCATCGAATCTACGACCTTTCATTGTTTTCTTAAGTTGCGGGAACAAGATAAAGTCACACGGAGCAAGATCGGGTGAGTATGGAGGATGCGGGAGCAATGGAATGTTGTGTTTCGTCAAAAATGCGTTTGTGGTGACAGACCTGTGTGCAGGTGCATTGTCATGATGAACAAGCCAATTGCCTGTGCGCCACTTCTCGGGGCGATGTCTGCGCACAGCGTCGCGGAGGCGTTGCAGGACTGTTTTGCAGAACTCAGCATTGACACTCCTGCCTATAGGGACGTATTCATGATGCACCAGGCCATCAATGTCGAAAAACGCTATTAACATGGTCTTGACATTGGACTTGACCTGTCGTGCCTTCTTCGGCCGAGGAGATGATTGCGTTTGCCACTGGGAGAACATTTGCTTTGTTTCCGGGTCATATCCGTACACCCAGCTTTCATCACCAGTTATTATCGAGGACATGAAATTTGTGTCGTTTTTTGCTATCTCAAGGAGGTCAGTGCAAATGGACAACCGATCGTCCTTCTGGTCCTCAGTCAGATGGCGTGGCACGAGTTTCGCTAAAACCAATCTCATGTGCAAATCTTCAGTTACGATTTTATGGCACGTACCAATTGATATTCCAATATCATCAGCAACCTCTCTGATAGTCAGACGTCGGTCAGCGCGTATCATTTCTTGCACACGTGCTACGAACTCGTCGGTGTGGGAGGTAGAGGGTCTTCCTTGACGGGGGCCATCTTCAAAGGATCGGAGTCCACTTTTGAAACGGGAATACCACTCAAATGTTCTAGATCTACTTAAACAGGACTCTCCGAAAGCTGTTTGCAACATTTCGAGAGTTTTGGAACCAGTTTTTCCTAGACGAAAGCAGAAATCAATGCACACACATTGTTGAATTTTGCCGTCCATTTTTGAAACGCGACGAGCACTACTAGGTCACATCCGCTTATACGCTACCACATAGCGCATGCGCGAAATTACAAACTTCAGGTTTGGTACATATAGTGGCAGTTGGTTGACACGTGCACTGTGTTAATATCACCTAGATCCTTATAACGGTTTTCCGGATAAAAAATGAGTCCCAGAACTTTGTGAACAGGGTATATAAGCGTCTTTTGAGCATTGTTATTGTTGGACATAATCGACATCATTGCACTCCGGGCGAACCCATAGATGCTCAGGCTTCCTCAGTATATGTCGAAGAGTGTGAATGATAACTGTTCCTGTAGCTCACTGGTTGTATCCACGACGGATGCGTCGTCTCATACGCCCATCTCTGCTAGCCTTACGTTTGATGCCAAATTCCAACAGTCTTAAACTTGATGATTCATCTATTACAGTTTCATTCTCTAACAGGCGATCATTAATTGTTCTCAGTATCTCCCCCTAATCCATATCCAATGTCCACACTGTGGGTGCTCTTGAGGCTAGTCTGTTAGCTCTCTCATTACCGTGTACCCCAGGACAGTAGATCCACTCCAGCTCCTGTAGATTTGAAGCTTCTATGAATGTTTCCCATTCATGCCGTAGCGTATTTAGAGCATATGTGTAATTGCCTATTTATACTGGGTATGCACGTAGAAGAACGCTTGTACACATATGTATGTGCTGAGCATGTACAAGCAGAGCCGGCCTTGGAGCAGGGCGATCGGGGCGCTAAGGAGTTCTGCACGGTTCGCCCAGGCCAAAGCAAGCAGGGTAAATCTGTTATTAGACTACGCTAAAATCAAAGCCTGACATGGTTTTAACATTCCAGTGTCAGTTTATTAACTTTAATCTCTTTCTTTCTCTCTCTCTCTCTCTCTCTCTCTCTCTCTCTCTCTCTCTCTCTCTCTCTCTCTTTTGTTGTTGTTGGAAATAAAAGCTACCACAGACTGATCTGCAAGTTTAATAACGAACCTTACTTAATTTTCCTGTAGAGTTTAATTAACTTCCGCGGCTAGAACTGTAAAGGAGGGGGCGCAAATCAAACCACTCGCCCCGGGCGCCGAACGCTCTAATGCCGGATGTGTGTACACGTGTACATACGAATTTGCATAAACGTAACCGACTTTGCCGATTATGAAGTGTGACAAATTCCATCAGCTGTACCGGGTCTCTGACTGACCTATAACCTCTCACTAAAAGCTAAACCTAGAATCTTCAATCCTCTCATCCATACACATTGCCATCCCTTTGTCAGCAGGCATCCGGCAGTGCCCTTGGAGTTCTCCTTCCCCGTCTCATCTTTTCCCTTCTTCAGAGGGCGTCCTGGGAGATCACGTAAATCAAGCGAAAGTGACGTCCGGGGCCGCTATAGCTACTGTGCCATTTTCCTTTCGACAACTGTCAATAACGCGCGCACCACGGTCGTACCCCTGGTACGGAAGCTCGTTATCGACAGTTCTGGGGACGGTTAAAATCTTCATTTACGGCACGAGGGCACTCCACGACAGTCTAAACTGGCATGTTAACGCTCTGCGTGTGACATTATTAAGTATAAAAAATGTCCCCCCTTTTCAGCCACTACTAAAGCTGATTAACACTATTTTTAACATGAGAGAAACAGAGAACTGCTTGAGAATTACTCATGTCCCCGCTGCGAATGTCTTCATTACTCAAGGAACTTAATCCGCAAGACGTAAAAAGAAATTCTTTAAGATGAAAATTACGTTTCTCTCCGTTGTAAGATAGGGGCTGAACTGCTTGTTAAGTTTATGGGCGTTGTCCTGACAGAGAGACTTTTCGAAAATTTATCTTCGAAAACTGGGGTAACCTTTCCTTAACTCTTTGATTCCGAAATTATTTTCCACCCTGTGTCATAATTTTAATTCGTGATAGATTAAAAAACAACGCCAAGAGAGTTATTTTGGAATGGGTGTCAAATCTGACCAACGCTCTGAGCGTTGTTCCGGAGTCAAAGAGTTAATAATCTGGTTTTAAAAAAAAAAGAAAAAAAAAATCTGTTTTCTTCTTTTTTTTTTCACCTTTCAACACCCCTAAGGAGCATAGTCCCTCAACAAATGTATGTCAAGTCTTTCTGTCCTGTGCTATCAGCTAAGGTCTTTCAATGTGACGACATCAAAATAAATCATTTCCAGAGTCAACATGATTTATGAGAAAAATATTACGAGTATTATTATTATTTTAAAATCAATAATAACAATTGATAGTAAAGAAAAAAAAAACAACGCTCAAAGTAGTCCTGTTGCATATACTGCCGTAGAGGAGTGAAGTGTGAGAGACTTCACTATACTAGGTCAGCTTAATGAGGTGGTGAGACCAGTTCCCTCACTCGCTGCCGGTATGCTCTGTAAGGAAGAGTGGTGTGTTGTTGAGATCAGGCATGCTCCAGTCTACCCAGCTGTAAATGGGTAACTCACCCTAGTCCTGAGTTAGGGAAGGCAAAGGCTCCAGGGGAAGCAGGCCCTAAACTTGGTCACTCCAACCGACGCAGGATGGTGTATGTATGAAGTAGAAGTGTAGAGTGTGATTACCGCGAATGGTGTACTGTTCGTGTGCTGACCAATATAACCACTCATACACATGTATCTACAAGGCACCAATGCAGACTGCTGGAATCTTTGTTTACTCAATTTATTCAGACGTACACACTGGGACATACGAGTACATCATGGTATGTTGACATATCAATTTGTAGGTATACATAGCAGATCTGAAGTCATGACACATTCAGAAATAATGGGCAGTACATCAAAAGTTCAATGTCATGATACATTATGGCCGCATCCCCCTATCTGACTAAACGCGTCAGTGAAGGCAGATCGGTAAATAACTAAAGTTACTTGACGTCCATAGTTTGTAGTATATATTATGAAACCACGAAGGGGGGGTTTCTAGCAAGATTGAGATCTCCCTGTCACTGTCCGATAATAGGATAAATAATCTGTTCTCTTGGCAGTGATCAAAACATATGATGACCGAAATCTAACATGGCTGCCTCCCTGAGTTGTCGTTCACTCATTCATAGGAAGGAGAATATAAGCCAGAGTTAATTTATAATGGGTATATAAATGATTTCATAAATGTTTCCATACAGCTCTACGGTGATCAGGTTAATTCACGTAGCCATAACCGGTGCAGGAAAGTCTGTCATCTTCGTCGATACAAAACACGACCCTAGCGATACGAAGCACAATGTTCCATCTAGGTCGAATCGACATGAGATCATCAAAATAGGGTCTGGCAATACATGGAGTCCGAATTATACATTGTACCGTACCTTAGGAGAGTCTCTAACATAAACTATAGTAGAGATACCATCTCCTTTAGAAGAAAACCACTTCATGAATTATATTTCCTTAAGAATCTACCAGCCCTTTGAAAAGTGCGTACCCGCCATTATCACGGTACATCGGAAATCATCACGACTTGTCAAGACAACTCATACTTCCGCTAGACCGGAATAACAAGAATCTAGTCCCGCCTACCCATCCAAAATATACAATATAGGACTGATTCTACTTGTACTAATAAGATGTAATACATATGAATTCAGGCCATAAACACAATAAGCAAATTAATATATTTTCTGGCCCTAAAAAATAAGTACAAACGTAAGCGCAATATCCTTGCGCCGGATCAATATCCAGAACGATTACTCCTATAATCAAAAGTGTGAATCAAACATGGATTCTCTCGCTTTTACCATAGACAGCATTTTCATACACAAATGAATGAATGTCTATATTTTTCCCATATAAATAGCCATATCGATTTTTGTAATATGTGCGTCAAAATATGCACGCAACAGATTACCACACCCCTCGGGAAAAAAAAAATGGTACATTTTTTTTTTGAAATACATCTAGGAGCAACATACAATAGGCTCACAACGCACCAATACAATGCGCAGATGATAAGCATAAGTTTTATGACCTTAGAGAAAGTACTTCTCTAAGTATAAATATTTCCAGAGAGGTGTCACCAACGCATACTACAATATTAGCAATGACACAATTTCACATTAGTTTATACATAAATTTCATCTAAGATATCTTAACATCATGATCATCAAAGACGAAAAACATTGAAAGATCAGCGGTGAATAAATATCAATGAACCGCTAAGTAGTGTTACAATCAATATATGATATATTACATATGTGTACACATTTCAACATAGAAACAACTGTATCAAAGTTGTATAACAGTTATGAATCATGTGGGCATCTAGACAAAATATCTGCCATCACATTTTCTGATCCACGGATAGCTCGCACCGAAAAATGAAATGGCTGTAGAGCAATCGCGTATCGCGTTGATCTCGCGCCCAGAAGAAATCTTTGCAGTTTAAGGATTGACCAAACCATAGCCAATAATTCACGGTCTAGGACCGAGTAATTCTTCTCTGCGGCATTTAATTTCCGAGAAATATACATCACAGGATGCAGAGTTCCAGAGTACTCTTGCATTAGTGCAGCTCCAATCCCGGTGGATGAAGCGTCACTACGAAGAATAAATGTCTTATCCTTAGAAGGCAATACTAGGATAGGTGAAGTAGAAAACATAGTTTTAACCTTATCCAAAGAGGATTGACATTCTTGAGTCCAATGGACTACATTAGGAGACCCTTTCTTTAGCAAGGAAGAAAGAGGTGACATAATGGAGGACAGATTCGGGATGAATCGTCCATAAAATTGTATTAGACCTAAGAGACTTCGTACTTGCTTTTTAGTCTTAGGAATAGAAATGTTAAGTATCTTACTTGTATTATGGTCTTCTGTTTTTAGGAACCCTGACCAACACGGTGTCTAAGAAAGATATTTCGCTAAAACCAATACATGCTTTCGATGGTTTCGCTGTCAGGTTATGCTCGCGTAAGATAGACAATAGTTCATTTATATACATTATAGTGATCGTTCCAAGTATCACTGAAAAGACAGATGTCATCAAGATACGCAATGACATCTGAGCGATGAGATAGGATTCGACGCATCATGCGTACAAATGTTGCAGGGGCGTTCATAAGACCGAAAGGCATGAAATTCCATTGGAATAGACCCCTAGGCGTCGAAAAAGCAGTAAACGGTTTGGCGTGTTCGGATAGTGGAACTTGCCAATATCCCTTAGACAAATCGAGTTTAGTAAAGAAGTGAGAATTCGATAGTCTCGTAAGTAGCTCTTCTAGTAAAGGCATAGGTTCAGCATCGAATTTAGTCACTTGATTCAATTTGCGATAATCCACGCAAAGACGTATGTTATTGTCTTTTTTCCGTACTATAACCATCGGCGAAGAATATGCTGATGTGGATGGTTCAATAATTTTAATCTCTATATCTCATCATCTCACTCTTTCTACTGTGCTTGAAAATGTATCGGGATAGGATACGGTCTGACTCTTATAGGACTATGGTCAGTAAGAATAATGTCATGTTGAATGACATCAGTTTGACCAGGAATGTCAGTAAGGACATCCTGAAATTGTTCTAACATAGTAGAAACTTGTTTCTGCTCTCCTGGAGATAATTCTGGAGAAATTGCAACATCTTTCCATGATTCATTAGAGTGAAGAGGAAATATTGGAAAAGGTAAATTTACATCCGAGAAACTCGTTTCCTCATCCTGTATTACTGACAGAGATGAGTACTGTCCATGTTGGACTGGAAAAATCGTTCCGTTGCCTGGAAACAGGTTGTAAATAATCAGGACGTTCATGGAATTCCGTGAGCATGTTGATGTGGAAGGTTTTACGCTTCCCGTCAATATCGACGATATAGTCAACATCGGAAACTTTTGATATTATATCGTACGGACCTTTCCAAGAACTGAGGAGTCTATTTTCCCTACAAGGTAGCAAGACAAATGCTTTGTCACCTGGACAAAAGTTGACGCAAAACATCTCTTTTAATTATATTGGCAAATTCCCTTGCCTTCTGTTTCGCAAATTCAGAAGAAGCAGTTGCCAATTTGCATGCTTCAATAATCTTGTGTCTAAGTGCCATGACATATTCATAAGAGGATTTTGTGTCATCGACAATATTATCAGCAGTTATAAGATACATCATGATGTAAGGATCATACGGACCATCAAGTGTGGGAGACATCTCGGTTAACGTAAGCCTCTTAAATGCAACAGTCAGATAATAGGGTACTATCACACCTCAGTAAAAATCTGTTGGGTATGTTTATTCAGCTTCACGACCTTCTATATGCAAAGAGGAGTAATGGGGTACCATAGCCCTATTCCCAAACTAGAGGACTACATCCTGAGCCATGTAATTTAGAGTAAGACCTTTTTCAAGACTGTTACTACGCTAAACGCGACAATTAACCATTCCCTACTCTCCTAATCCATACATACACCTCCTCCAGACCAAAACTTCCCCAAACGTAACCATCCCATCCTTTTACCCAATAAACATCTATTACGAAAAACATAATCCCTCTACCATCCCCTTTACTTGAAACTTTAATTCACAAAATATAAATACCCTTCCAAATATTCCCCAACTCTCAAATCAATTCAACCATCCCCAATATCCCAATAAACCCCATGAACCCCTAATATTCACAAATATTATCTAAACCTAACAAAACTCCCACAATCCATCTAAAAAAATAAACCACACTTCCAACAAATTCCCCCCTCAACCAACACCATAAATCCACCCTTATAAAACACAATCCTACCACAAATTATGCATCAAACCACATCCTTCAAACCAATCAACCCATTAACCACTATTCCCTACCATACTTCCTCACCTAATCAACCATTATACCATTACCCCCCCAAACAAAAAACACCCACCTAACCCTCTCTCCAAATTTAATCTTAAAAACATCCTCTTTTCAAAACCATCTACTAACCATTACTCCCCATTAACCTAATAAACTCCAATAACTAATCCCAATGATTGTACCCTTCTTATAAACATCCCCCCCAAACAACCAAACTTCCATATCTTAAAACCAAATTTTCCATACCTACAACACCCCAAAACCAATAATAACTCCTCCCAACGTCCCATTCCTAATATACTCATTTCAAAATTCCATCAACATTCCCCACCCCCAACACCAAACAAAAATCCAATTAACTAACAAAAATACCAAATTTTTTAAATAACCAAAACATATTATTCCCCACAAACCCCCTTACCCAATCTTGAAACCACCCTCCCCAAAAATAACTTTTCAAACCCAAAAATCCCACTAAAAAAAAACATCCCAAACTCAACCACATACCCCCCAAATCCCCCCAACCCAAACCACTAAATACCTTACCCCCATCCCCCCACCCTCCATTAAAATTTTACCACCAACCAAATTTTCATAACCCCCAACCCCAAACCCCCAAAAATTCTCTATATCATCCCACCATAAACCCACAACCCCCATTAAACCTTAATAAATAAAACAACCCAAAACTCAAACCAACCCACTTTCAAATACACAACCCCACCCCCCCAAAAACAAATAAACTTTCATCCACCTTCCAATCCCCCAAAACCATCCCACAATCCAAAAAACATCCCCCACCAATATATCCCTAAAAACAAACCCCACAACATACCCCCCCCCCCCAACAAAACTTACCAAATTTCCCCAAATTATCAAAATTACCTAAATTTTTAATCAAATGAAAACCCCCAAAAAAAACACCAAACAAAAAAAACCCCCCCACATACCCCCCATATCCACATTCACCAAAATCTACCCCCTCCAATAAACCCACAACAACAAACATCCTACAAAAAAACTTCACAAAAAATTCACAACACCAATACCATTAACAACACCACCAAACCAACACCACCAAATCACTTTCCCCAAATAACATAACCCCCCCTTTACTTTAACCCCCCACCCCCCCCAACTTTAAATACAACCCCACACCAAACCACCAATTCCAACACAAAACCCACAAAAAAAACAAAAACCACCCTTACAAACAAAAAACAAACCAACAACACAACTAAACCCAAAAAAACCCAAAAAAAAAAAAAACCCATAAAACCCCCAAAACCAACCAAACTCAAAAACACCCAAAAACCCCAAAACCCCCTAAAAAACAAACCCCCCCCAACCCACCCAAACATAAAAAAACCCCAAAAAAATTTAACCAAAAAAAAACCCAACCACCCCCAAAAAAAAACCCAACCCAAACAATAAAAAACAACCCAAAAAAACCCCCCCCCAAACCCCCCAACCCCACATACATCCCATCCCCCCCCCAATACAAAAAAACCCCCCTCCCCAAAAAAAACACCAATCCCCCAAAACCCACAAAACCCCCCCCCCCCCAAAAAAAAAAAACCAAACCTCCCCATAAAACCCACCCCCCACACCACCATACCCCCCCAAAATAAAACCCAACCCCCAAAACCCCCACCAACAAACCCCTTTATAATAACCCCCCCCCAAAATCCCCAAATCCCCCAAAACTTACCCCCTTATACCCCCCAAAAAAAAATTTCCCCCCCCCCCCCCCCCCCCCAAACCCCCACCCCCAAAACCACCCCCAAACCCCCCCCCCATTAATAAAAACCCAACCCCCCCCCCCCTAACCTATACCCCTTTACAACCCACCCCCCCAAAACCCCACCAACCTAATTCCCAACAAACATCAACTAAAACCCCCCCCCCCCTTAACATAACCTACCCAACCATCTACAAAACCCCCCATAATACATAAAATCCCCATTCCCCCAACACAACCCACCACACCCCCCCACCCAAATCACAAACCCCAAACCCACAAAAAACACCTAACCCCTCAACCCCCACCACAACAAACACAAACCCAAAACATCATACCATTATACACATCCTTTTCACCAACCCCCACCAAATAACCACACCCAAACCACCCCCCCCCCCACCCCCCCCCCAAAATCCCCACCACCCACTATTAAACCAACACCCCAAAATACCAAACCACAAAATCCCAACCCCCCCACCCCACCACCCAACCCCCCCCCAAATACAATTCCCCCAATAACCCCATTTCCAAACCCCCCCAATACCCCCCCCCCCCCCCCCCCACTTAAATTATACCAAAAAACACTAAATCCAACCCCCCCCCCATTACAACCCCCCCCCCAAACATACCCCACAAAAAACCCAATTACCCCCACCACACCTCCAAAATCAAAAATCCCCCAAAAATACTAATAAACAAAACACCACCCAACCACATCCCAAACACCACACCCATAACCCCCAACCCTCAAACCTAACCCCACATTCCCCCCCCCCCACCCCCCAAACACTCCCCCCCCCCCCCCCCCCCCCCCCCCCCAAAAATCAAAAAATCATACCAACCCTACCAAAAACCCCCCCCTTAACCCCCCCCATCTATTCCCCCACCCAAAAATCCCCCCCAATCCCCAATTCCTTTCACCAAACCCCCCCCCCCCAAAACCCCCCCCCCAACTAATCCAAAAAACCTTACCCCACCAACCCATTCAAATAAAATAACCCCCCACCAATCCCCCATCAAACCATCAAAACCCAACAAACATAACCCAATCCCCCCCCCCCCCCATCCCCACCTACCCCCTTACCCCCATTCAAACCCAAACAACACCCAACAAACAAAACCCAAAAACACAATACCTACAAACAACCCCCCTTCCCCCACCACCCCCCCCCAAATCCCCCCCCCAAAAAACAAAACAACAAACAACCAATCCCCCCACCAAACCCCAAACCATCCCAAATCCAATACCCAACCCCACCCCCAATAAACAAAACCCCACACCCCCCCCCCCTTTAAACCCCCCCCCCCAACCCCCCCCCAAACCAACCCCCCAAACAACCAAACCCACCAATTTACCAAACCACCACTAAAAAACACTAAAAACCCTATCAACCCAAACCACCCAACAACCCTCCAAAACCCCACCTAAAAAATCCCCCCAAACAACCCAAACCCCCAACACACACCAAACCCCCACCACAAAACACCCCCACCCCCCCCCCCACCAAACCCCCCCCCCACAAAATAACCACACACCCAAAAACCACCACACAAATCCCCTCCCAATATTCCAACCAAACACCCATCCCAAACAACAACCCCACCATTAAAACACCCCAACAAAACCCACAAAAAAACAACACCACCACAATTCATACAAAACCCCACAAACAACCCCCCCCCCCCAACCCCCACTAAAACTCCAAACCAAAAACTACAACAAAAATCCCACAACAACCACCACCCCCCCTAAAACCAAAACCCCACCCAAAAATAAAAAAACAAAAATCACCCAAAAAAACCCACCCAACACACCCCCAAAAACCCCCCCCCCCCCCCAAACACCCCCCAAAAAAAACAAATCAACAACCCCCCCCCCAACCCCCACCCACAAAAACCCAAACCAAACCCCCCCCCCAAACCAAAAACCAACAACCCCCACACCAAAAACACCAAACCCCAACCAAACACCAAACCAAAACACACAACACCCCCCCACCCCCCAAAACATCAATCCAATCCAATTACACCCCAAACCCCCCAACCCCCCAAATAAACCCCCCACAACCCCCAAAAAACCCCCCCCCCCCCCCCCCAAAACACCCACCAAAATAAA
>JAMPIV010002271.1:0-40009 GCA_024509875.1 Oreohelix idahoensis | reverse complement strand
AATCTTGTGTCTAAGTGCGATGACATATTCATAAGCGGATTTTGTGTCATCGACAATATTATCAGCATTATAAGATCATGAAGTAAGGACATAGGACCTCGCGGTTTCGCGCCAAAGACAAGTTCAAAGGGAGAAAATCCTGTATGTTCGTTGGCGACCTCTCTATATGCAAAGAGAGCCGCGGGTAAAACCCTATCCCAATCCTGAGGATGATCTTCTGTTATCTTACCTAGTAGGTTTTTCAGAGTTCTATTCAAACGTTCCACCATCCCATTGGACATAGGATGATAAATACTACTCAGCGATCTCTCTATCTTAAGAGTCGACATTACTTGAGACATGGTATCCGATATGAGTTGGGTACCATGGTCGGATAATATTTCTGCTGGAAACCCCAGACGAGAAAATATTAACCAAAGAGCATCTGCGACATCAGCAGTAGTTATGCTCTTTAGAGGAACAGCCTCCGGCCAACGTGTGCACATATCAACACACGTTAAAATAAATTGGTGTCCTCTAGCAGACTTTATCTTAAATGGACCAATGATGTCTATCGCCATTTTTTTGAAATGGCCGAATGGGAATGTCTGCAGCCTGAATAGGTGCATCATGGCGTGGACCTCTGGATTTAATCTCTTGACATACTTTACAAGATCGACAATAGATTCGTATGTCCTTATTCACAGCAGGCCAAAAGAAAGATTGAAGAACTCTAGCTTTAGTACGGGAAAAACCCATATGTCCAGCACACTGCGAATCATGAGCGTGCTGTAAGATTTTAACTCTCATATTTTTAGGCACAAGGATTTGAGAATGAATGGACTTAGCGGAGTCTTGTACCATACGTACAAGTACGCCATTCCTCATCGTAATCCAAGATTTACGATTTGTATCCTTATTCGGATCACCTTTTGTTGCCAGAGTAAAGAATTTCTTTAGAGTAGGATCATCTTCCTGCTGTTTGATAAAGGAATCATGGGAAATCTCCAAGGGATCATCTTGGATCTGCGCATCATTATCTTCAGAATGTGAAGATTGTGGCATATTAAGAGCTTGAGCCCTAGTGATTACTGCATTAGCAGATTGCATATTAACATTTTCCCAATTAGAAATTTGCTGTGGAGTGCATTCTTTCACTCCATGAATGCGACCGATGATAAGATCAGCGATCGGATTCGGCAAGAGACATGCTTGCACCTCTCCTGTAAAGAAAGGCGTAGCAATATTGATAATGGCAGTGGAGTACTTCTCCAATGTGCCACCAAATGTTACACATTTGACTATATTGCCTGTAGCTCGAGAAGGATTTACGAGTGATTGCCTCACTCCGATGGTAGTGCACCCCAAATCGAAAAGAATTGATACCGGAGTACCATCTATTAGGCCCCTATTAAAGACAAGAGCACCCCTTCCATTATGCGCGATTGACGCATGGAGCGCGGGAAGCGGGTGACCGCAGCTTAAAGTAGAAACTGTGGTTGGATCGAATAATGTTTTGCATTGCGAACACTGAGATGCTCTAGCAAAATCGAAAGCGGAATTTGCTACACTATTGGAGTCTTTTTTATCATTATTCTGATTATCGGTGTCGTGGAACTCCTGTTGTGCAGAGTTAGCCTGGTAATACGTTTTACCATGTCTTTTGTGTTGTGATCTACCTCGGTTATGATTGTCTCTATAATTATTATTTCCTCTGTTATAACCCCTATTTGGGTTTGAATCATAATATTCATGATCATAATCATCACGCTCATTATACTGAGTATCCCTGTAATATTGGTTCTTTTCTCTCCATGAAGCACTTGGGTAGTTCCTATAGCTACTCCCCTTTCGAGAATGTCTAAAATTATGGGTACCCCTCGCGTGTCGAGGACTATCAGCCCGATTCCAGTTCTTCAAAGAAGAACTCTGATTTGAGTGGTTATCTTGGTTTTGATACTTATTCCAATTAACCTTTTTATCAAATTTATTTTTAGCTCCTTGGAATTTGTGTGAGTAATTCTGATTATATTCTGTTGCCGAAGCAACTGGCATACTCTCTTTAATGTTAGAGTTACTAAGAATCATGTCAGGGTGTGCCGTGGCATACTGGTCACAATATTCTTCCATTTGCTTTAATGTACTAGGTTTACGCTCATGTAAGAACTCTAGGAATGATTTATTTACAGAAGACATGACCTTGTCTCTTAGCAATAAATCCGTAAGACCATCAAATGTTTTCTCTGTTTTGGATAATTCAATCCATCGTGAAAGTGTAATTCGTGCTTTTGAGATGAATTCTGAGAATTCTACACCTACCTCAGGTCTCATTGTTTTAAACAAAAGACGATAACCTTCCTCAGACAGCTGATATCTCTTTATCAAAGCTGCCCTAACAGCATCATAATTATCCTTGTCGGCCTCTTCAACAAAATATAACTTACTCAGAGAGTCCCCTTTTAGATTTTCAGACAACTGATTCACATACTGTGATTTGTCAACATTATGAGCTCGACAAGCCCGTTCAAATCTAGAAAGCCAAAATGTTATGTCATCACTGGCAGAGTTGAACGCTGGTACCTTGACCTTGTACACAAAGGGTTTACCATTACCACCAGATGCCTGATTAACATTACTCATACATGTCAATTTTAATTTCTCTAATTCAAACTCATGTTCTCTTATTGCTTTTCTCTCTTCTGCCTCTCTATCTAATCTTTTCTGTTCTGCAGCAGCTTCTAATTTTTTTCTGTTCTGCAGCAGCTTCCAATTTCTTCTGTTCAGCTGCAACTTCTAATTTTTTCTGTCTGCATCAAATCTCCTTTCCTCCACTTGCATCTGCAATTTCTTTAGTTCAGCAGCAATATCAGCTTCTTTTTCTAATCTTTTTTCTTCAGCCAGAGCTTTTCTCTCTTCAGCAGCAGCTTTTTTCTCTTCAGCAGCAGCTTTTCTCTCTTCTGCAGCTAATGCTTTGTCATATTGAGCAACAGCCCATTGTTCTAAGTCTTTCCCAGTCTTATCAAGGGATTTTCCTTGTGCAATAAAATAATCTAATGTAGACATCTTGTCTTCTTAAATCAGAAACCTGAAAAAGTAAATAAATTACCCTATTTCACTTTAATGGGAGACAAGTCTATACCATAGACTTAGTCTTAGTGCACTCTTGTATGGTTTATAATAACCAATGATAACTTGAGTACCTGTGGACAACAATAACTGTATCTCAAATACTGTGGGAGACAAGCCTTACAAAGGTCTTGTATACCTCAATGTAATCAAAGATCACTTGGGTACCTGTGGAAATTAATCATAAAGTACTGATCTGTACTATACTATAAGTGTATACTACTATACCTCCTATGTCATATGTCAACTAAAGACATTACAAAGGACAAACAAGAAAAGACAATATGAATACATTTGCAGAGATCAAATTAAATTAAATAGGAGAAATGAAAAAAATGATCACAGAAACCGTGATGATAACTGCAATAAGATAACAAGACAAATAACGCCACAGTGTATAAACATAAGGGTGTAAAAAACTGAAATGAAAGGAAAGATGAGACCTACAATTATACAAACAAATCAAACAAAAATAAAGAACAGAAAAAATGTTACAAATACAAATATGAAACAGTCGTCACAACTAACCAAATATTTGCAAACTATGTTGCATGCAAATTTCAATTAAGAAATTGCTCCCTATAGAACGCCAGAACAAGACCAATATCACTCGGTATTTCCTGTTCTAGTCACCTCCCATCCAGGCCCGCAAAGACATAACAATCACACATATAAACAGATAATATATAAACATAAATATATATAAATCATCAATGTGTGTATCATATCATGCAATGTGTTGAAGTTGCAATGTATAGTACTGTATGCTCAGTTTTAATCAATTAGACTACCACTTTATTGAGTAATAGATTTGCATTCTAACTATTACACTGTCCAATTTTTTTTGAGCACATTAGAAGATCCACCGATGAAATTTGCACTTTATGTTCAACAATGCTCTTGTATTACAGCAGGATAAACAATCACTGGTTTAGAACACTGACTGTATTGTGCCAAATGTCAACAAGTGCTGACCCAGATATTGCTACACTTGTCAGAACAGGTCAAGCTGACATTGATTGTATAGCTGTCCTACTGGTGTTGATGTGGTCAAACAAATGTTCTTGTAACTGTAAAATGTGATTCTCAACACAAGACTGCGTAGGCTGGACCCAGGGATCTGGCTCACCACTGTAAAGTTTTTTTCTTTCCCACGCTGTAAAGTGTCAGTCTGTAAAGAAGTGTGGTGTGTTGTTGAGATCAGGCATGCTCCAGTCTACCCAGCTATAAATGGGTAACTCACCCTAGTCCTGAGTTAGGGAAGGCAAAGGTGGCTGTCAACAGTAGTTTCCCTCTAAGGCTCCAGGGGAAGCAGGCCCTAAACTTGGTCACTTCAACCGACGCAGGATGGTGTATGTATGGAGTAGAAGTGTAGACTGTGATTAACGCGAATGGTGTACTGTTCGTGTGCTGACCAATATAATCACTCATACACATGTGTCTACAAGGCACCAATGCAGACTGCTGGAATCTTTGTTTACACAATTTATTCAGACGTACACACTGGGACATACGAGTACATCATGGGTATGTTGACACATCGATTTGTAGGCATACATAGCAGATCTGAAGTCATGACACATTCATAAATAATGGGTAGTACATCAAAAGTTCAATGTCATGATACATTATGGCCGCATCCCCTATCTGACTAAACGCGTCAGTGAAGGCGGATCGGTAAATAACTAAAGTTGCTTGACGTCCATAGTTTGTAGTATATTATGAAACCACGAAAAGGGGGTTTCTATCAAGATTGAGATCTCCTTGTCACTGTCCGAGTAATAAGATACATGCCCCGTTCTTTGGACAGTGATACTAAAGTATGATGACAGGAATTTAACATGGCCGCCTTCCTGAGTTGTCGCTCACTCGCTCACAGGAGGATATATTTATAAGCCAAAGTTAATTTGCAATACATATGCATAATTTCATAAAGTTCCTCCATACAGATCTACAGTAATCCAGTTACCTCACGTAGACCATAATTACAGTATGGAGCCCGTCATCTCCGTCGATACAAACTTGACCCTAGCGTTGCGAAGCACAAAATTCCAGCTAGGTCTAACCGACCTGAGATCATCAATAACAGGGACTGGCATTACATGGAGTCCGAATCATACATGGTACCGTACCTTAGGAGAGTCTCTAACACAAACTCTAGTAGAGGAACAATCTCCTATAGAAGAAAAACCACTTCATAAATCATTTTTCCTTAAGAATCTGCCAGCCCTAGAAAAGGCGTACCCGCCATTATCACGGTACATCGGAACTCATCACGACTTGTTAAGACAACTCCTACTTCCGCTACAGCGGCGTAACAAGAATCTAGTCCCGCCTACCCATCCAAAATATACAATATAGGACTGATTCTACTTGTACTAATAATATGTAATACATATGAATTCAGGCCATAAACATAATAAGCAAATTAATCTATTTTCTGGCCCTAAGAAATAGGTACAGGCATGAGAGCAAAATCCATGCGCCGGATCAATAACAAGAACGATTACTCCTATAATCAAAAGTGTGAATCAAACATGGATTCTCTCGCTTTTACCATAGACAGCATTTTCATACACAAATGAATGAATGTCTATATTTTTCCCATATTAAATAGCCATATCGATTTTTGTAATATGTGCGTCAAAATATGCACGCAACAGAATCTACTTGCACTAATAATGTGCAATGACATATTCATAAGAGGATTTTGTGTCATCGACAATATTATCAGCAGTTATGAGATCATGAAGTAGAGACCAATAGGTTGAACAGGGTATTTTAAGCGCTATATTAAAGCAAAATGAAGAAGTGGAAGCTTCCTTCGTTTCCTTTTTTTTTTTAAAAATAGTATGCACATACAGTATAAATATGAATATAAATATAACCTCGGTATATTCAATAATGTAGGGGTGACGTAAAAAAAAAACATTCAATGTATATTAAATTCTGTCTGCGTGAACCTAAAACATTATATTTAACTAGTGTAAAAGCCCGTCATAAGACGGGAATTAAATTCAAAAGCACCAATACCTAACGGCAATTTTACTTATGCAAAAGTATTTTTTAAAACCACTGGCATCACCATAGTAAATTAATATGAAACAAATATAAAGGTATGTTATCAGGCACTCGCAGGAAATAAAGAAGTAGAACACCAGACAACAGAAAAAACAACAGACATGAGTGGCTTACCCAGGATTTGAACACTGGACCTTCCGTGCGACAACCCCGCCTAGCCATGCAAGCGAATCACACTATCCGCTCTGCCATCTACACATCATCAAAAAATGATGTTTCAATGGCAGGTCAATAGTGCGAACCACAATACACGACACCAGAAGTCCTCCATGGGCAGTTCAGCCTATTAATGACGCAATCACTTCTGTTGTATTTCTATCAAGCAGTATAGGCCGAATCCAACAAGACCCTTAGGACCTTAATACTGTGTCCAGTAAATGATAGTAGACTAGAACAGTGAGAACAGGATAGTGGGTAGGTTTGGTATTGTACAAACATTTATTACAAATAAAGGAGGGAAACCTGAGGCCTGTAAACAGTAAATTAATATGAAACAAATATAAAGGTATGTTATCAGGCACTCGCAGGAAATAAAGAAGTAGAACACCAGACAACAGAAAAACAACAGACATGAGTGGCTTACCCAGGATTTGAACACTGGACCTTCCGTGCGACAACCCCGCCTAGCCTTGCAAGCGAATCACACTATCCGCTCTGCCATCTACGCATCATCAAAAAATGATGTTTCAATGGCAGGTCAATAGTGCGAACCACAATACACGACACCAGAAGTCCTCCATGGGCAGTTCAGCCTATTAATGACGCAATCACTTCTGTTGTATTTCTATCAAGCAGTATAGGCCGAATCCAACAAGACCCTTAGGACCTTAATACTGTGTCCAGTAAATGATAGTAGACTAGAACAGTGAGAACAGGATAGTGGGTAGGTTTGGTATTGTACAAACATTTATTACAAATAAGGGAGGGAAACCTGAGGCCTGTAAACAGTAAATTAATATGAAACAAATATAAAGGTATGTTATCAGGCACTCGCAGGAAATAAAGAAGTAGAACACCAGACAACAGAAAAAACAACAGACATGAGTGGCTTACCCAGGATTTGAACACTGGACCTTCCGTGCGACAACCCCGCCTAGCCATGCAAGCGAATCACACTATCCGCTCTGCCATCTACGCATCATCAAAAAATGATGTTTCAATGGCAGGTCAATAGTGGGAACCACAATACACGACACCAGAAGTCCTCCATGGGCAGTTCAGCCTATTAATGACGCAATCACTTCTGTTGTATTTCTATCAAGCAGTATAGGCCGAATCCAACAAGACCCTTAGGACCTTAATACTGTGTCCAGTAAATGATAGTAGACTAGAACAGTGAGAACAGGATAGTGGGTAGGTTTGGTATTGTACAAACATTTATTACAAATAAGGGAGGGAAACCTGAGGCCTGTAAACAGTAATATAATATGAACCAATTATAAAGGTATGTTATCAGGCACTCGCAGGAAATAAAGAAGTAGAACACCAGACAACAGAAAAACAACAGACATGAGTGGCTTACCCAGGATTTGAACACTGGACCTTCCGTGCGACAACCCCGCCTAGCCATGCAAGCGAATCACACTATCCGCTCTGCCATCTACGCATCATCAAAAAATGATGTTTCAATGGCAGGTCAATAGTGCGAACCACAATACACGACACCAGAAGTCCTCCATGGGCAGTTCAGCCAATTAATGACGCAATCACTTCTGTTGTATTTCTATCAAGCTGCTTGATAGAAATACAACAGAAGTGATTGCGTCATTAATAGGCTGAACTGCCCATGGAGGACTTCTGGTGTCGTGTATTGTGGTTCGCACTATTGACCTGCCATTGAAACATCATTTTTGATGATGCGTAGATGGCAGAGCGGATAGTGTGATTCGCTTGCATGGCTAGGCGGGGTTGTCGCACGGAAGGTCCAGTGTTCAAATCCTGGGTAAGCCACTCATGTCTGTTGTTTTTCTGTTGTCTGGTGTTCTACTTCTTTATTTCCTGCGAGTGCCTGATAACATAACCTTTATATTTTGTTTCATATTAATTTACTGTTTACAGGCCTCAGGTTTCCCTCCCTTATTTGTAATAAATGTTTGTACAATACCAAACCTACCCACTATCCTGTTCTCACTGTTCTAGTCTACTATCATTTACTGGACACAGTATTAAGGTCCTAAGGGTCTTGTTGGATTCGGCCTATCCTGCTTGATAGAAATACAACAGAAGTGATTGCGTCATTAATAGGCTGAACTGCCCATGGAGGACTTCTGGTGTCGTGTATTGTGGTTCGCACTATTGACCTGCCATTGAAACATCATTTTTTGATGATGCGTAGATGGCAGAGCGGATAGTGTGATTCGCTTGCATGGCTAGGCGGGGTTGTCGCACGGAAGGTCCAGTGTTCAAATCCTGGGTAAGCCACTCATGTCTGTTGTTTTTCTGTTGTCTGGGTTCTACTTCTTTATTTCCTGCGAGTGCCTGATAACATACCTTTATATTTGTTTAACATTAATTTACTGTTTACAGGCCTCAGGTTTCCCTCCCTTATTTGTAATAAATGTTTGTACAATACCAAACCTACCCACTATCCTGTTCTCACTGTTCTAGTCTACTATCATTTACTGGACACAGTATTAAGGTCCTAAGGGTCTTGTTGGATTCGGCCTATACTGCTTGATAGAAATACAACAGAAGTGATTGCGTCATTAATAGGCTGAACTGCCCATGGAGGACTTCTGGTGTCGTGTATTGTGGTTCGCACTATTGACCTGCCATTGAAACATCATTTTTTGATGATGCGTAGATGGCAGAGCGGATAGTGTGATTCGCTTGCATGGCTAGGCGGGGTTGTCGCACGGAAGGTCCAGTGTTCAAATCCTGGTAAGCCACTCATGTCTGTTGTTTTTCTGTTGTCTGGTGTTCTACTTCTTTATTTCCTGCGAGTGCCTGATAACATACCTTTATATTTGTTTCATATTAATTTACTGTTTACAGGCCTCAGGTTTCCCTCCCTTATTTGTAATAAATGTTTGTACAATACCAAACCTACCCACTATCCTGTTCTCACTGTTCTAGTCTACTATCATTTACTGGACACAGTATTAAGGTCCTAAGGGTCTTGTTGGATTCGGCCTATACTGCTTGATAGAAATACAACAGAAGTGATTGCGTCATTAATAGGCTGAACTGCCCATGGAGGACTTCTGGTGTCGTGTATTGTGGTTCGCACTATTGACCTGCCATTGAAACATCATTTTTTGATGATGCGTAGATGGCAGAGCGGATAGTGTGATTCGCTTGCATGGCTAGGCGGGGTTGTCGCACGGAAGGTCCAGTGTTCAAATCCTGGGTAAGCCACTCATGTCTGTTGTTTTTCTGTTGTCTGGTGTTCTACTTCTTTATTTCCTGCGAGTGCCTGATAACATACCTTTATATTTGTTTCATATTAATTTACTGTTTACAGGCCTCAGGTTTCCCTCCCTTATTTGTAATAAATGTTTGTACATCACCATAGTACACGAACTACGTAGCAGCAGCGAGGATCCCAATGTGTGTATACGGGATCACACATTCTATAAATATATTTTTGTGCACACCGTCATTTGCGCATTCTTCTTTGGTAAGTGTTACTATTTTCGGGAGAGTAAATATAAGGGAAACAACCCAATTAATGTCTAACTTTCAACCAAAGTTGCATCCCTTAGCGTTACGCACTGACAGAAAAAGCTGGGAATTTATATATAATAAAGGATTCTGTGTCATCATGATTTTCGTTTTTTTTTTTGGTTCCCTGTGGGGCATAAAGCCCCACATTGGAGCCGGCCGCTTTGCAGGAATCCTGTACAAAACTATCCACGTGCTCTAGCAGCGGTGGTTTATGTGGTAATTTATTTTACATGATGAGGTTGCTAACCCCCATACACAACCTCATAACCCCCATACACAATCTCATATTAGTGGCTTGGTGCAATATGGTGGGGAAGTAGTAGCCTTATTTTGTCTCTGTCTCTTCAGAGACCCTGGCAACTTCTATTGGGTGAACTTACTCAATTCTGTTAGAGTGAGGCACAATACATTCACAGTACACTCACAGTATATTCACAGTACATTCCGTTCTATAGCCTCTTCTTTGTCTTTCATCGTTCAACTCCCAAAGGCCTTTAAAAAACATATGCTAAGTCGTCTGTCCTGTGCCATCAGCTCAAATCCTTTCCATGTCTTCATCTCCTTCGTGTCTGTCTCCGTGTGTTCTTTAGTCTTTCTCTACCTTTCTTTGGTCTTTCTCTAACTTTCTTTGGTCTTTCTCTACCTTTCTTTGGTCTTTCTCTACCTTTCTTTGGTCTTTCTCTACCTTTCTTTGGTCTTTCTCTAACTTTCTTTGGTCTTTCTCTACCTTTCTTTGGTCTTTCTCTAACTTTCTTTGGCCTTTCTCTACCTTTCTTTGGTCTTTCTCTAACTTTCTTTGGTCTTTCTCTACCTTTCTTTGGTCTTTCTCTACCTTTCTTTGGTCTTTCTCTAACTTTCTTTGGTCTTTCTCTACCTTTCTTTGGTCTTTCTCTACCTTTCTTTGGTCTTTCTCTACCTTTCTTTGGTCTTTCTCTAACTTTCTTTGGTCTTTCTCTACCTTTCTTTGGTCTTTCTCTACCTTTCTTTGGTCTTTCTCTACCTTTCTTTGGTCTTTCTCTACCTTTCTTTGGTCTTTCTCTACCTTTCTTTCACTATGTGAGAGATTCACAGAGTTCGTTCATTTCTCTCTCTGAGACGATACGATATGAGCTCTTAATCAAGCAAAGACTGTTTAAATCAATGTCGGTGACGCAAATTCATTCAATGCCCGTTAAACTCACTGTGAGTGAATCACAAGCGTGCAATGCCTGTTAAACTCACTGTGAGTGAATCAAAAGCATTTACATTTTATTCAACTCACTGTGAGTAAATGACAAGCATTTGCAGACCGTTCAATTAACTGTAAGTGAATCAAAAGCATTTACAGACCGTTCAACTCATTGTGAGTGGATCAAAAGCACACAATTCCCGTTCAATTCACTGTGAGTGAATCAAAAGCATTTACAGACTGTTCAACTCATTGTGAGTGGATCAAAAGCACACAATTCCCGTTCAATTCACTGTGAGTGAATCAAAAGCATTTACAGACTGTTCAACTCACTGTGGGTGAATCAAAAGCATTTACACACCGTTCAACTCATTGTGAGTGGATCAAAAGCACACTATTCCCGTTCAATTCACTGTGAGTGAATCAAAAGCATTTACAGACTGTTCAACTCACTGTGGGTAAATCAAAAGCATTTACAGACCTTTCAACTCATTGTGAGTGGATCAAAAGCACACAATTCCCGTTCAATTCACTGGGAGTGAATCAAAAGCATTTACACACCGTTCAACTCATTGTGAGTGGATCAAAAGCACACAATTCCCGTTCAATTCACTGTGAGTGAATCAAAAGCATTTACAGACTGTTCAACTCACTGTGGGTGAATGAAAAGCATTTACAGACCGTTCAACTCATTGTGAGTGGATCAAAAGCACACAATTCCCGTTCAATTCACTGGGAGTGAATCAAAAGCATTTACAGACTGTTCAACTCATTGTGAGTGGATCAAAAGCATACAATTCCCGCTCAATTCACTGTGAGTGAATCAAAAGCATTTACAGACCGTTCCCTCTTAGTGAAACAAAGATATTCAATCTGTTATCTTCGAGCAAGCTTGCTCTTGACATCATTCTCAAGTATTCGCATAGTCCTCCCTGCCAATTAGACCTCCGTTACTCACCCTTGTCTTCAAGTGTTTCATGATCCTCAAGGAGGTAAGACGATAGCTGGCGTTCAAGCCATAATCTTCCTGAAGGGCTTGCTCCCATTTCTGATGGCTAGTATTATTTTCATATTTATTTATAAATGAATGTTTGCAAAGTGATAAAGTCCAGCCGGGCACACATTAGTATGCCAAGATCTACTTCTACTGTTTCAATAAGGCGGCGGTCTATCAAACAAAAATTTTCATTATAGCTATTTTTATAGTTTTTCAACTATAAACAAAAAAAAAAAAATAAGTCCGCAAGTGTGTGTGTGTGTGTGTGTGTGTGTGAGTGAGTGTGTGTGAGTGTGTGTGTGTGTGTGTGCGTGCGCGCGCGCGCGCGCGCGTGTGTTTAATGAAAAAAAACATTAAAATTTAATAAAAATGTTTTTTGATTGAAACTAACCTAAAAAAGGGTGTATGTGCAAGGAAAAAGATATTCATTCAAAAGAACACATTCAAACAAGCGTATAATATCTAAGTACTAGTAAAAGGTAAAGGATCCCGTTACACGCTCATTGATGCATATTGGGAATATGGTGTTTGGCCCATATTTTCTTGACCATCGGCACACTAGGGGTGATGTGGTCAGCATCACGCCGGCCGCCTTAACCTTCCCAGAAGTTGCTCTGGTACCCAATTGGGGCTGGGTCGACCCAGGAGCCAATTGCGGCCTTAAAAAATGTAATTAAAGAATAAACAAATATAAACTTGTATATATAAAACGGTCAACTTAAAATCTCTCAGCTGTTTCCCGGTGTACTGCGGTAGTGCCCAACCCCTTGAATAGGCGACCATATAGGGTTCAGTGGTTTAAGTCTTTGGGTTACCCCCTTCCTTCTGACGATCCCACAATTCATACGGAAGAGATCAATCTTAAATATCGCTTATTTCTTAGCACGGAACACTAAAGACTTATGATACAAAACATTTCTTTAAACACCTGAAGAAACAATATTTGCAACATTTTCATTTCCAACAAAAATGACATTTAAAAACAAATTAAATGTTGTCTAGTTTTGGTGAGGCGTGCCCCGTTCAACCTAGACACAGGGTCCGTCGGTTATATTAGGGCGCATGTCCAAATGTAAAAGACTTTTTTGGTCTGATTAAACGGCATCAACAACCTACGATGTGTGCAGCAGAGTACACTCTTTAACTAAGTACAGAACACACATCAGACGCAAGAAGCACTTAAACAAATTAAACTCCTCGCATGGGCTGCTGCAAATGACTACCAAAAAAAAAAAAATTTCATGTGAGACAGTTCAGCATGTCTTGCTCACTTGTCAAGGACTCTCCTCAGAAATAAGAAAGCTATTGCTGGGCTATTCAACAATCACATACACACATTTTTTTTAAAATTAATGATGAAAAATATCCCGTTAAATCTCTCAGGGTAATTAGGACATGTGGAGTTTTCAAGTCCAAATAATATGTTTAATTACCGATATGCGAAAGTAACATAATATTGTGGCCGTGATGGTGTGGTTGATGTTTGTGTTGATAAATATTTGTATAGCGTGACTCGTCTCACTACCCAAAACAGTAGGCAGCTAGGTGTTGATGATGTTATGGTAGTATAGCTCTAGATGATAGTACATCACACGAAGATACAATTGATTGATGGAGAACCTCTACTGTAAAACACTGCACTCAACCCGCAGTAAATAACAAAGATGGTGTTTTATTTACAGTAGTCATCCAACAAAGACCAAAACAAAATCTGTCGAAAATGTACTCATGCCCAACCTTCCATCTGGTGGGTCTTCTTCACAATATGCAAAAACGTTCATTAACAAAACTTGGTAATAAGTTTCCTCTCCCTCAATTTCTTCCTGTTATAGTCTGACGCAGCTTTCCTAGCTCGTATCAGAATTTATGTTCTCTGTTTTGTTTACTACACATGATGAGTTATGTTATGTCTGGTGGAACTAGTTTTGAGGTATTTACTGTATAAACTGCTCTAACTACCAGGGCTGTTTATTTATATCAAATAGTCACTGTTCCCCGCTCTGACCTTAGCTACTGTTTATCTTCTTTTCATCTTATTCAACATACCTGTTCTGTTGTAAAAATCGTGACGACTTGTTAACATAAATCATGTTATGGCGACTTAATCTTTCTTGCCTTCATCTACTTCTATTTTAAAAGTGGCCTTCGAGCATCTTGTAGGTTTGGCACAACAACTTGATATCAGCCTGTAACCACAGTAACCAACCACATCCAGTGGCTTGTTCGCCAGAATCATGAACCATCCAGAACCTAGCTCGCCACTGTACAAAATCTTACTGTCTAGCAAACTTGCTAACCTGCGCTGAGCGCGTTCAAAATCAAACTGACTAATCCCCGATTTAACATTTTTCTCGTTCTCTCCTAAAATGTGTTCACCTACCACAACTTTCTCGTGCGTATTTTTTTCTTGCTCGCACACCAAACCTTTCAAGGGACGTAATTCCAAGCTAACTCCCTTTGCTGAGTACACCCAAACCCCATACAATCTTCTTTAATTCTTTTTACCAAAACATTATATGCAAATTAGCTCCATCATAATTTAGAACTCACTTGATATGCTTAACCCTAAAACGACCGCCGATTTACCTCACTTTGCCCAAAGCACTCCTCTACGCAT
Organism: Oreohelix idahoensis; assembly: GCA_024509875.1. Lineage (NCBI taxonomy): Eukaryota > Metazoa > Mollusca > Gastropoda > Stylommatophora > Oreohelicidae > Oreohelix > Oreohelix idahoensis. The sequence goes on along the minus strand of JAMPIV010002271.1, from coordinate 25,375 downwards.
ATTACCCCCCTTCAACAAAGACGAACAGTCTTTTCACAACTCCATTCTACTTTATCAAACCATTTTTCTGCACTCACTTTCCTTTCCAAAAACCAAACCACCGTTCACAATATCTACTGTTCAATTATCATGGAGCAAACCAAAATTACTAACCTTGTGTGTTAACATACACTCTTCAACTTTGCATTGGCTGCGAAAAATCAGCAGCCCTGGTTATACATCAACTATAACAACAACAACCACGGCAACAACAACAACCACGCCCAACTGTATTTTAACCGAATATTTCTAATAGCAAATATAATCTGACAACATGACAGTGGTGATTGAAAAGACAATAGCATTCTATCTTACCTTTGAGACAACGTCTTACATTCCAAATTAGCTCAACACTGCTAGACGTTGGCTGGGGTAAAAAATTGCATCAGAGATACTGCCAATAAAAGATTGCACTGTACAGTGCACACTAGTGGACACTTATGTTCTAGAGCAGTGTTTCTCAACCTTTTTGTGTTCACAGCAAACTTTTCAATTTCAAAAAAATTGCGGCACACCTATCTGACCTGAATAAAAAATTACAGTGAAATATACTAAATTAAATACAGTAATTTGTAGGTACTTTAGAATAAAGAAAACTCTGAGTTCCGATTTTCTTTTAATTGTTTAAAATAATTAGATCGTATAATTTACAAAAAAAGAAATACTAAATTTAATTAGGTCCAAGTGTAAGTTCTTTGAATGCTGGAGAGTTACAGAGAAGGAAATATCGAAATTGTCCTCTTTTCACACAACATGCCTAAGAAAAATTCACCGAATCTTTTGGCCGAATACCATCACTAACCAAGATCTGCTTACTCGTAGCAAGCAAGAGGACATGCACACCATCATAGCTGGCAGACGCTGGAGCTGGGTTGGTCATGTCCTCAGAAGAGACCCCGATGCGATCAAAAGAACAGCTATGCTTTGGACCCCTGAAGGAAAACGAAAGAGAGGCCGACCAAAAACTACCTGGCGGAGGACTGTGGAGGCTGAGATGCAAAGAATGAACCAGAGTTGGGGCACTGTACGAAGGATGGCCACCGACCGAGCAAAGTGGAATCAGTTTGCTGTTGCCCTACAAGACGCCACTAGGCGTGATGGCCACTGACTGCTTTGACGGTCGGCGGCTAAGGATCAAAGAAGAAGAAGTAAGTTCTTTGCTTCGTCCATGGCCTTTCATTCATTCATAGCCCTCCACTCCCAAATGAGCATAGGCCTTCAACAAACACATGCCAAGTCCTCCTTTCACGTGCCATCATCTCAAGTTCTTTCCACGTTCTCCTTATACGCCTCCCTGCGAGAGGACCTTCCCCTGTCTTGGATGGCTGTGTTTTATTTTCCTTAATTGACTTGTCCATGTTTGTTGAAGTTTTTTGTGGTTTAAATTGTTTACAGGATGGGGTGATCAGCCCCATGCCCAACCCTCCTTAGTCGCTTTCTACGACATGCATGGCAGGGAACAGTGTTACTATTCTTTGCTCCCCTTTCGGGCCCCGGTAACACTCGGGTGTCCATGCACGGCTGTTTGCGAGCGATCTTTTAGTTATTTCCCCTTTTTCCCCGACCGCGCTATTTATAGCCCACTTGACAGAGGTCACGTGGTCAGCTTCCTAATGGGAAAAACATGTGGCGATGTGTACTTTTGATAGGGCTTAATTAATGCTTTTAGGCTACTTTTTTATTATAAATACCGGCTTTAATTTTGCGTAAAGCTAGACTAGAAATGTTAGAGTAAATTTTAGAACAAGAACAAACATTTTATCACAATTAGAACAGAAGATATAATAGTCTGAAATAGTGTAAAATTTACGTTTTTTTTATATTTTGTTATGGTTTGTTTATAATGCAATTTTCATTAAATCGGTCACAATCAACATGCATAACAAATTACAGAAATCAAAAGTAGAAAACCTGCAGAAAATGGATATCAAAGTTTTGTTTTGGTTTCATGCGTCAAACATTAATTATTGAAAGTTTAAATTGCAAGTCCACATTTATTACCTTAAAATAACACACCCAATTGTCCCCAAAACATGTTTGAATTGCTTTTATGCTACTTTATTATTATAAATACCGGCTTTAATTTTGCGTAAAGCTAGACTAGAAATGTTAGAGTAAATTTTAGAACAAGAACAAACATTTTATCACAATTAGAACAGAAGATATAATAGTCTGAAATAGTGTAAAATTTACGTTTTTTTTTTTACATTTTGTTATGGTTTGTTTCTAATTCAATTTACACTAAAACGGTCACAATCAACATGCATAACAAATTACAGAAATCAAAAGTAGAAAACCTGCAGAAAATGGATATCAAAGTTTTGTTTTGGTTTCATGCGTCAAACATTAATTATTGAAAGTTTAAATTGCATGTCCACATTTATAACCTTAAAATAACACACCCAATTGTCCCCAGAACACGAGAGCTAACAATTATCTCAATCATACATCATGAGTTCTGATCCAGTCTGCGCAATGTTTTTCTAATATGTGCTGTTTATGAATTGTCTTACTAGGGAATAGCTTTCTGAACAAAGACATATAAGTCTCTATCGATGCTGTTATTGATTCTTTACTAATTGGTTTACTGTGTGATATTTTGTTGTGTACTTTCTCAAATGCTTCTTTCAGTGAGTTGAATTGTTCTTGGGCAATAAAAGCTATGTTAGTTATATCTTGTTTGTCTGTAATTTTCAGTGTTTGTGTAATGATTGCTCTTGTAAGATCTTTATAAACTTTTTGTGTGAGATATCTGTGGCAGTGATTCCCTATAAATGCTCTGCTATTATAAGCCTGTTGTATGATTTTGTGTTTGGCTAGTACCTTGTCCATGTGTGAGCAAACTGGACCAGGCCTAGTACACAGATCTTGAAACTGAAGTTTGGCCAGCGCATCTTGTGCATTTTCAAGTCTAACTTTAAAATTATCTGTCTCCTCCTTATCCTCACAAAGTTCAATACCTACCTGAAAAATTCCATTTTAGCTCCTAATTCTTCTGCCTATTTCCAGTTCCTACCCATAAAATTGACTTGCTAGACAGGAGGGGAACGGCGGATCAAAAGAAAAAAAAATATGACTGGAAAGGCTAAGGAGACGCAATGGGGGGGGGGGGGGGGGTGGAGGAAAGTAAAAATTCACGTCCCCCAAATTGACACGAGGTACGGAATTGGACGTTTTGCGATACCAAGCCTTGATTTGAATTCAGCGGCTAAAACGCAGATGTTAGGAATATTACAAAAATTTAAAAAGTAATTTTTCTTAATATTAATGTTAGGAATATAAAAATTAGCTGGCCGGATGGCCTATTCTGAGCAATGAAATAATATGATCTTAATTTTACAAACGGATAGATAATATTGAAGATAATGACAAAAGACAGTGTAGTTTACATCATCGACAGACTGCCTTGAATAAAAAGTGTCGTTATTTGCACACAAAACACGACCTTGGGGACGCAGGTGTTCAAAGTTACTTATTATGGAGGAGAGGGTTTTTGAGCGGTAGCTGTGTCTAAATATAACTTTTTACGACAAAATTTTAAGGGGAGAGAAAGGTTGCTTCAAAAATCAAGCACATTTTTTTTAGAAACACAAGTAGAGACGGACAGACTAACAGATAACCATCCATACTTGACTGAAGCATGACTGAAATGACTTTAGTGTAGAAATTTGAAATTTAAAGTACAACTAGGCAGTGATTGGCCACAGACAATCATATCATTAGCGCTCAGACGCGAAAGTGGGGTCATTCTTCAATAATTGTTCAGTGTTAGACACAGATTTTAAAGTGTGGTGTTTTCCCATATGAAAGACAGTGAATAAATTTAGGGACGCCATACTATAGCCAGCAGCTCAGCTGAGTTTTGCTAGCAATTCTGTGTTATGTATTCATAATCTGAGCTGTGAGTTTCTATCGACAACAAAGCAGAGTCTATTCGGTGGGTGACTGTACTCGAGTGTATCTGTGCAGTTCTTGTGACAGAGACCACCATTATTGCCCGCCAGCACGGAGAGGTGGGACCGCAAGTTTTCAGCACCAGAGCTACAAAAAGATGAGTGAGCCTCTGGTCTGCTGGACATTCACCAACTATTGGTAGTGACTAATATCCCCGTAAAAATTCCCACCATTTTCTGGACATTGTGTAGTCAATATAGACAGGTGTGATGAGGCCACCCCAACAGCACAAACAGTAAATATCCTCCCAAAGAGATGACTACTCGAACTTTTTTTAATAAAACTAACTAGTCTAGTACTTAAATAGGTACGCTCTTGCATTTATTATGTAACATTCCATGCATTTTTTTTTCATAAATTTTCAATCCTTCTTTTAAAACAAGTTCTGGTCACATAAAACTTGATCCAGAACCAATAAATGTAATATAATTATATCAAAAACTTTATACACGTGAGTTAGTTCAGTGTATTTTAACACTTGTTAATCTTATTAGTCTTCTTAAATGTCTGTGGGTGTATTTATAACTAACACACCACATTACACATCATTACCCTAGACACTTTACGTAGCCACATTCATTAAGAAAAAAAAAATTAAGTGTGAGGTCGTAGTGGTAGCAAGAAAGGCCTTCTGATAATTCTCAACTACATTTTATCTCAGGAGCCTTCACAGCTGGCCTCATACAAGTTACATGTAGTAATAACACCATCATACAATACCATCAACACCACTACATAAATTGGGGGCTCGTCCGGGATAATTAGCCCAACAGTAAAATTAGGATCTCCTGGTGGGAGAAATAAAAGTAGGGAAATAAATTGTAAAATTTCCTTTAAAATTAAAAGTGTCCCTGCAGATAAAAGTTGGTGAATCTTCACAGCCAGTAATAATTAATTAGTTAACTGGTTAGTTAGAATTAGTTAGACTATAGTAATTAGAAGTACTTAGTGTATTTACTGGTTAGAGATTTAGCTTATATATTATTATATTGTCTAAAAAGTATGGCTGAGCTAGCAAAGTTTAGATCAGCTGCTGTGCTCACTGCGAAGGAGATGGGGATGGATGGTCAAATTTTAATTCAATACGTAACGACTGAATGTGATAAATATATTGAACGGGAAGAAAGGAGATTAGAAAAAGAGGCTGAAAGAAAATTAGAGGCTGACAGGTTAGCTGAAGAAAAGAGATTACAAATTGAGGCTGATAGAGAAATTAAGAGGCTGCAGATTGAGGCAGAAGAAAAACGACAGCAAAGGGAGGCAGAAGATAAAAAGGCCGAAAGGGAGGCAGAAGATAAAAAGGCCGGAAGGGAGGCAGAAGATAGAAGGTTGCAGAGGGAGCATGAATTACGACTAAGGGAGCTGGAATTACAAGGCCCGGCTCCTGAAAATGGTGCCAGCCCTTTTGCCTCAGATGCTACGCCCAGTATGGGAGCCTCAAACTCAGCTATGGGGTTTCATTTAGACCATTTTGTTGAAAAAGACGATGACATAGAGGGGTACCTAGGACGTTTTGAGTTATTAGCTACTACATATGGGTTAGAGAGAGAGAGAGGTGGAGCTTAAAGCTATCACAGGGATTGAGGGGTACTTCTTACGAAGTATTTGCCAAAATGAACAGGGAAGACCAAGACAATTATGACATGTTAAAGCAGGCTTTGTTATTAAGGTACGAAAAGAATGGTGAATTTTATCGTAAGAAATTCAGAAATGCCAAACTGTTGTCTGGGGAGACATACCACCAATTTTCTGCCAGAATAGAAACCTATTTGGAGAAATGGACGGCTCTGGGGAAGACCCAAGATCTTAAAGAAATGATCATGATTGAGCAATTGAGAGAGTCCATGGCTCCAGACATGAGAAAATTTCTCATGGAACAGGGTGCAGAGAAGTTGGGGGAAATTTTAAATGTTGCTGAGAGGTATCAGGCAGCTCAGGCAGAGGTAAGTGGTGCTAAGAAGAAGCACATAGACAATTTTAAAGCTCCACAGCAATTTAATAAATTTGATAATAGAGAGCAGGGAAATAAGGGTAGGACAAACTTTGAGCGGCAAAGAAATGACTATCGCGACAGAAACTCACAGTTCAATGACCAAAAGTTCAATGAAAGAAAACCGTTGAACCAAGGAAAAAGATGGTGCAAATGGTGCAAGAAGGATAACCATAACACCGAATTTTGTAGAAGGAAACCTTCAAACATTGCTGCAATGAAGTCGGGGACGCAAAGAGTAAAGGTTAATCCTAAGGGACAACAGGAACCTTATCACCCCCCAGTTTGTGAGGATGTTATTTGTAATGGGGTCACCATAAGGTGCCTTTATGATACAGGTTTGGATTATGATTCAGTTGTGAAGTCTAGCCTAGTGGACCCAAGTCAGTATACCACAGAAACAGTGGAAATACAAGGGGCGACTAAGGACATACCACTCATGACACTTCCCATCGCAAGGATAACGGTGAAAACTCGCTATGTGGAAGGAGAAATCAGAGCAGCAGTGATAGATGAACCAATCTACCCTCTGATATTGGGGTGTAGATACGTCTTCTTGGGGAATCCCGAGAAACCTGTGATCATGGCGACAGTGCAGACCAGGTCACAGAAGAAGGAGGAAGAAGGTGAACCTATAAATGCTCATCCAGAGGAGATGAGGAAGGCGCAGGCTGAGGATAGGACACTCCAGCCATGTTTTAAAAAATTACCCAAATGCCACACACCTCCGAGCAAGGGGGAATATTTCATGAAGAACAAACTCTTATACAGGAAGGCCGGAACTGGAACAAATGGTCACAACCAGCTGGTTCTTCCCATTTCATATAGAGATAAAGTGATGGAACTCGGACATGCGATTCCCTTCAGTGGTCACATGGGGATCAGCGCCACCGGACAGCGTATAGCTTGTCATTACTTCTGGCCAGGGATAACGGAGGATATAAAAAGATATGTCAAATCCTGCCCAGAATGTCAAAGGGTAGCTCCAAAGCACTGGACTGCTCCTGCAACTCTAGGGGAAATGCCCATAGTGGGAACACCTTTTGAGAGGGTTGCAGTGGATATTGTAGGACCTCTCACTCGGACCAAGAGGAGGAACAGTTACATCCTTACTCTGGTGGACACTTGTTCTATGTGGGGAGAGGCGGTAGCCCTGCCATCAATTGATTCAAAACATGTAGCAGAGGCACTACTTACAATATTTACCCGATTAGGATTCCCGCATCAAATCTTGACGGATAATGGTTCTCAGTTCAAGGGGAAACTAACGGAAGAAGTTTTTAAGCTATTTCAAGCCAGGCACTTTCATTGTAGTCCGTACCATCCACAAGGGAACGGCCAAGTAGAGAGGTTCAATGGGACTCTCATTTCTATCCTGAGAAAGCTGGCACACGAAAAAACCGGATCTGTGGGATCAATTCCTGCCCGCCGCATTGTTTGCGTACCGGGAGGTACCACATAGTTCAACCGGGATGGCTCCCGCAACTCTGCTATTTGGGAGGCCAATAAAAGGGCCTTTAGAAGCTCTATTAAGGACCTGGACAGATGAGAAGGCGGAAGAGACTGTTACCTCATCGTATCAATACGTGAACGAACTGACCACTCGTTTGAAAGCTGGATGGAAACTGGCAAATGATAATTTGAAACAAGCCAGGAAGAAACATGCAGCATACTTTAATAGGAAGGCAAAGGACAGGGAACTGGCAGTCGGAGAGAAGGTGCTGCTTTTACTACCCGGAAGCCAGAATAAATTACAAATTGGTTGGCAAGGTCCATATACGGTTCTAGAGAAGGTGTCTAGAACAAACTATAAAATTGACAAAAAGGGGAAGGAAAAAGTTTATCATGTAAACCTGTTAAAGAAGTATCTGGACAGACCACTCCAGGAAAGCACCCCCTTATTGACCTTAGCTATTGCAACCCAGATGCAAAAGGAACCACTCACCTCACATGAATACCCATTACATCCTTGTGAAACAGCAGCACAGGTAAAAGTCAGTAAGCACCTGACTAAAAACCAGAGGGAGAGAGTTCAAAAGGTTCTGGAGGAACATACAGATGTATTAACAGATAAACCAGGCCATACAAATTTGCTACAGTATGACATGAAACTGGTAGACTCAAACCCAATCTGTATGAGAGCCTATTCTATTCCGTTCGCGAAGGAGAAGGCATTAAAGGAAGAAATAGATTATTTATTGAAGGAGGGGATTATTTCGCACAGTGAATCATCTTTTAGTTCTAGTGTCGTTTTGTTGAGGAAACCGTCTGGGGAACACAGACTGTGCATAGATTACAGGAAACTGAATGCTGTCACAGAAGGACAAGTGGATCCATTACCAGACACAAAACAGCTATTTGCCAGACTGAACAAGGCAAAATACTTTTCAAAGGTGGATCTTAGTAAAGGCTATTACCAGATCCCAGTGAAGCCTGAAGTGAGACCTTATTTGGCTTTTAGCACTTCGGATGGACATTATGAATTCAATATGCTACCATTCGGACTGAAAAATGCTCCGAGTGTGTTTTCAAGGATGATGCGAAAATTGTTGGACCCCCTGAATAACCCATGTATCACAAATTTCATGGATGATATTCTCGTCGCCACCGAGACCTTTGAAGAACACATTGAAGCTCTGGAGATGTTGTTTGATAGACTTCGGGAGGCGAACTTAACTGCTAGGCCAACAAAATGTTGTATTGGATGCAAAGAGTTGGAATTCTTGGGACACACTGTATATCAGGGTAATATGACCCCTGATCCTAAGAACTTGGAAAAACTGCAGAGAGCACCTAGGCCGCAAACAAAAAAAGGACGTGCGATCATTTGTGTCGTTATGCGGATTTTATCAGAAATACATCAAGAATTTTAACGCTATTTGTGCTCCTCTGACTGATCTGACTCGCAAGGGACTTCCAGATAAAATTATTTGGACTGCACAATGTGAACTAGCGTTCCAAGAGTTAAAGGAAAAACTCACTAGCAAGCCTATTCTCAAACTGCCTGATTTGACACAGGACTTTGTCTTAAGAACCGATGCAAGTAATGTGGGACTCGGAGGGGCTTTGTTGCAAAGATCATCTTCACCTGATGGGGAACTGAAACCAGTCGCTTATGCAAGCCGTAAATTGAATAAGGCGGAACAAGGATACTCCACAAGCGAAAAAGAATGTTTAGCATTAATCTGGGCAATAAAGAAGTTTCAAATCTATCTATATGGTAGGACATTTGTGGTGGAGACGGATCATCAGCCTCTCGTGTTCTTGTCTCAGGCTAAGCATGAAAACGCAAGATTGCTGAGGTGGTCTTTATTGCTTCAACCTTATCAGTTCAGTATCCAATATATCCCAGGCAAATTGAATGTCGGTGCAGATTTCCTCAGTCGGCACCCCTGTGATCAAAATTAGAGTAGTGGCAGACGTGAGGAGTAATTTTACCTATGTGTATCGCTGGTTTTGGAACTTGCCATAGGCATGTTTTCAAGTGGGGAGATGTGTAGTGAAATTGACAGAGATACAACGGTAAAATACTCAAAAGATAACATTTAAGGATAAAAACATAATGCGTAGGCTGCTGATGTACATGATCGCCTAGACCGCGGGTCATCACCCTCCATAAAATTGACTTGCTAGACAGGAGGGGAACGGCGGATCAAAAGAAAAAAAAATATGACTGGAAAGGCTAAGGAGACGCAACGGGGGGGGGCGGGGCGGGGGGGGGGGGGGGGGGGGGGGGGGGGGGGGGGGGGGGGGGGGGCGGGGGGGGGGGGGGGGGGTGGGTGGGGGGGGGGGGGGGGGGGGGGGGGGTGGGGGCGGGGGGGGGGGGGGGGGGGGGGGGGGGGGGGGGGGGGGGATGGAGGAAAGTAAAAATTCACGTCCCCCAAATTGACACGAGGTACGGAATTGGACGTTTTGCGATACCAAGCCTTGATTTGAATTCAGCGGCTAAAACGCAGATGTTAGGAATATTACAAAAATTTAAAAAGTAATTTTTCTTAATATTAATGTTAGGAATATAAAAATTAGCTGGCCGGATGGCCTATTCTGAGCAATGAAATAATATGATATTAATTTTACAAACGGATAGATAATATTGAAGATAATGACAAAAGACAGTGTAGTTTACATCATCGACAGACTGCCTTGAATAAAAAGTGTCGTTATTTGCACACAAAACACGACCTTGGGGACGCAGGTGTTCAAAGTTACTTATTATGGAGGAGAGGGTTTTTGAGCGGTAGCTGTGTCTAAATATAACTTTTTACGACAAAATTTTAAGGGGAGAGAAAGGTTGCTTCAAAAATCAAGCACATTTTTTTTAGAAACACAAGTAGAGACGGACAGACTAACAGATAACCATCCATACTTGACTGAAGCATGACTGAAATGACTTTAGTGTAGAAATTTGAAATTTAAAGTACAACTAGGCAGTGATTGGCCACAGACAATCATATCATTAGCGCTCAGACGCGAAAGTGGGGTCATTCTTCAATAATTGTTCAGTGTTAGACACAGATTTTAAAGTGTGGTGTTTTCCCATATGAAAGACAGTGAATAAATTTAGGGACGCCATACTATAGCCAGCAGCTCAGCTGAGTTTTGCTAGCAATTCTGTGTTATGTATTCATAATCTGAGCTGTGAGTTTCTATCGACAACAAAGCAGAGTCTATTCGGTGGGTGACTGTACTCGAGTGTATCTGTGCAGTTCTTGTGACAGAGACCACCATTATTGCCCGCCAGCACGGAGAGGTGGGACCGCAAGTTTTCAGCACCAGAGCTACAAAAAGATGAGTGAGCCTCTGGTCTGCTGGACATTCACCAACTATTGGTAGTGACTAATATCCCCGTAAAAATTCCCACCATTTTCTGGACATTGTGTAGTCAATATAGACAGGTGTGATGAGGCCACCCCAACAGCACAAACAGTAAATATCCTCCCAAAGAGATGACTACTCGAACTTTTTTTAATAAAACTAACTAGTCTAGTACTTAAATAGGTACGCTCTTGCATTTATTATGTAACATTCCATGCATTTTTTTTCATAAATTTTCAATCCTTCTTTTAAAACAAGTTCTGGTCACATAAAACTTGATCCAGAACCAATAAATGTAATATAATTATATCAAAAACTTTATACACGTGAGTTAGTTCAGTGTATTTTAACACTTGTTAATCTTATTAGTCTTCTTAAATGTCTGTGGGTGTATTTATAACTAACACACCACATTACACATCATTACCCTAGACACTTTACGTAGCCACATTCATTAAGAAAAAAAAAATTAAGTGTGAGGTCGTAGTGGTAGCAAGAAAGGCCTTCTGATAATTCTCAACTACATTTTATCTCAGGAGCCTTCACAGCTGGCCTCATACAAGTTACATGTAGTAATAACACCATCATACAATACCATCAACACCACTACATATATCTATTGTAATCTCTTATCAACATGGCCAAACTTCTTGGTTTGCAAGTTGTATGCTCTCTGGATGTCTTTGATGAAAATGTTTGGTTTGTCTGGAGCTCAAGGAATATACCCATGTCTGTGGTGTCTCCAGCAAAACAAGGAAATAATCCCCGAATAAGAAAACAACAACTTGTTTACCATCCCACTCTAAATATTTTAGTGACTCTATCTGAGCTTTCATGCCATTCATAAATATTTCTAAATTATCATATGTATCTCTGACTCTAGCCATTGATAAAAGGATGGTATTAGATTTAGAATTTGGTTTCTCTAAATTTACTACCTGCATTGTAACTTTGAATGAAAGAAGATATACAAACAGTTACTTAGAATTCGCTGGCAGCCGTCGTGTGCACAGGATTGTCTACCAAAGAACACCAATGGAACAGTCCTTATCTCACACACAATTAAAAAAAAAATTCATATTATAAATAGAAGATTAACAAGACTTGAAATATAGATCAAATTATGTGGAAGTAATCTATCTATAGCTTTACATGTTTTCTGACGCTTATATACGTAGCTAAATATCATTATAAATGAATGAAAATGCAAAAAGAGATGGTGCTTTACAAAAAGTTATTTTTTTACTACCTTATTTAAGATTTGTGGGTATCAGGAATGCGTTTAAAGGGATTTAAATGCTATAAAATCTGGTGACAATATGCTTGTTCTTGTAATGCCACACTCACAAAACTGACTACCACACATTCTCAAGATATGAAACCAAAAAAAAAGTATGTGGAAATAATCTTTAGCTTCTCTTCGAGAAGTCTTTATAATTATAAACTCAAACGAATGGGCCGATTTTTAGATATTAAATTAATAAAAAGATTACTTATTTTATGAATTTCCTTAAATGATGACGCTATTTTCAAAAGTCTGTAACTCCGTCAAAACTAATTTCAAACAAATAAAAATGCAATCAAAAATAGAACACAGAACAAAGTTATAGTACACAATAGAATTTTAGCGCTGTGCTTCTCCAGAACGAGTGTGTAATGATTTATATTTTACTGATTTTACTCACACATCAGCTGATTTTCCCTGCCAAAAACTTAAATAGTCTTTTACGGTGCACACAAAATTTTATACCCGGTGTCAGAATTCCGGTCACCGAAACTAAAAGAGCGCTCTGGTATAGGACACAAACAGCCGTGCATGGCCTTTGAACGTTGTTTATGCGCCTCTTGCGTTTTTGTAATATCATGAAATTTTGAAGTATATCTATTTTTGTTCAAAGCAGTTAATAGCTAAAATTATTATTGAATGAGTTCAAGCTGTAAGATCAGTTTTATATTACATGATCACTAAAAATATGCTTCATGTAGTAAATTTACAAAATGTTTGCGGCACACTTTGATAGACGCGGCGGCACACTTGTGTGCTGCGGCACACCGCTTGAGAAACACTGGTCTAGAAAGACCAAACGTTACGTTTGTAGTGACATGGGTATAGCGACTTCGAGTGCACTTGTCTGTTGCTCTCTTCTCATCGTCAGGGGCGTGTACGAGAGTGGTAGCGACATAGTCACGCATATACAATCTGGCTGATGAAAATAGCAGCCAGGCAGAGAGAGAGAGAGAGAGAGAGAGAGAGAGAGAGAGAGTATGTGTGTGTGTTAGCTATATCAATTTCCTTTGCGCTCCCTACGAAGCATGTACTCACCACTGTAGTTGTTCCCCTTGCAGGAAACCTGCAAGAAACAATCACTTGCACTTTGCAGCGGGGGTTTTCTGTGGCATCTACACAAACTGTATTACACGATGAACTCGTCAGCCCCACCCATAACCTCATATTAATCGTCGTCTACGACGAGCCTGAGGGTGCATCAGTCCTAACCTTTCTTTGTCTCATCAGAGCCCCCCCCCGCGGCCCCCCGCGCCCCCCCCCCCCCCACATGGAACTACAGTTTCGCCTCTCTGACTAGCTGTTATTATTACATCAGCCAAATACTGTATTTCAGAGTGGTTGTCAAGTCTTTCCTAACGAGTCTTAGACGAGTCTCAAGTCTCTTAAGACAAGTCTCAAGTCGAGTCGCAAGACCCTAACACTGGCTTTTTAGTCTAGTTCCAAATCGAGTTCCCCGCGTCGAGCCTCATTTTAGATCTAACACTGTGTATAACCACAGTTGCACTTCATTGGACAACCGTTCCGATGACTTCAAATAATAATAAAAAATAATAATATATACCTGATAGTTTTAGTGCTTTTACTATTTTATTTATTATTTTTTATTCGACCAAAGTTATTTTTCAGTATTACATTTTAGAACTATTATCTTCTCAGGCATACTGCGCCCCCCCCCCTCCCTTTTTTTTTCTTCTTCTAGCCTATTACGGAAGGGATGGAATAATACACTTGATCAACACTAAATCTTACACGTAAGTGATTTTACAGTGTTAGTTGTTTTAAGGACGACTGCTCCAGTTTTTTTTCCCCGCCGAAAAATATTTCTTCGTCTCTACGCACGGCATATTTTCCCCCGCAATCGGGATGGTTATGTTTACTATTACTCTGTCATGTCAGTCGCTGCGTCTCGAGACGTTTGTCTAGCAACAGTGTCCAATTATGTCTAATAAGCTGAAGTAAAATGTGTTAGCACAATGGAGTTTTTGTACTGGCCGTGATGTTTTGGGTGATATCGCTTACAACAAAAGCATTTTTCTTTTTTCGTTTCTCCTTAATTAAGAGTGCACTTTGAATGAGAGCGGCGAGTCAGTTCACCAAAATAGGCACGTCTTGAGTCGAATCGAGTCGCTCATGGCTAAATCGCAAGTCGTCTCGAGTCGAGCCGATGTGGTAGCTAAAGTCCGACTCTAGTCCGAGTCGACTGACTCTCCACAACACTGCTTCGGGATAATTGAACCTATGCTCTATTTGCAAGCTGAAAGGTAATGCGTGAACGAATTATGAAGATGAACTTTAATCTCAGTCAGAGGCACGTAAGACAGACAAGCTGAGACGTAGACACCAAAAAGGCGCTAATAAAAAAAGCTAGAGTGACCGGCGGTGAAACATAAAAGTAGAAATGAGATAGGGCTGGGCTAAGATACATTAGCCTGACACGCCTGAAATGAATATACGTCTTCTTCTTCGTTCACTTGCAGACATCAAAGAAAGCAGTGGTCAGCCTGAAGCTGTTGGTATCTCCGTAGAGTTTTTCTTCTCAGGAATGGTGCTGGTGATGACACTGTGCGCTGTCTCTGTTGCTGGAATCTTTGGGCACCTGCGAAGTAGATGTACAGCAGTCATTTTATCACTGCCACAGTTACACTCATCAGTCTCTTCTATTCTCCATTGTCTGGAGGTGTGTAATCTTTTCCAACTCTTTAATGTAATGGGTGTTGACTTCACCCCCGCCCATTATGATTCTCATTACTTGGTTCTGGATTATGTTTTGATAAACAGAAGATTTCATAGATTTATTAGTAGATAGGTAAATAGACAGGCAGGTGCAGGTATTTAGATAAACACAGGCCCTGCGAGAGAGTGGACCAGCAGGGGCCATTTGGCCCGGGCCTTGTTTCACAGAAAGGCCTCACATAACTCTTGTATTTTTAATACACGCCTTTCTTTACATTAACAAACCGTTTACCACTCTTCCCAAACAAAGAGGGGGCCTTACAATTTGAAATGGACCTGATCTTATCTGAGCTCCCAGAGGGAGTGGGATAAACAAATAGATATTAAGTCGAAAACGGCACTCAGCAATATTCCACAACCAATCGTCTATATGTGTACACCGTACCCTTTTCCGTCATGGCCGAAATCCGACACGATTACGCATCCTTATTATCTCAAAGTCTCTGCCCCCGACAAAATGTTGACTCAAAAGTGGGTCGGGTTGACAAGTCGTCAGAGATTGTGAGTGGTGAGATAAATATAACGACAAATAAGATTTTTAGAACTCTATTTTTGGTTCCTTTTTATACCAACTCCGTCATCATCATCATCTCCCTTGTCATTTCGTATGGAGTAGACAGCCACCACAGCAGATGGCCTCTTCGAGGAAGCCAATTCCTAATCATACATTCTCCCTGCGATGGCTTCTGTAGCAATTTGTATTATATAATGAGATCTCCAGTCCCGTGCAGACGATAGTGAAAACTGCTGTGGTTGATGGAGTGGCCCCCCCCGTGTAGTTTCTGAGTAGACACAGAAAGAATAGTGCTACTGCTTCACCATGCATGTCGTAAAAGGGAACATGTTTGCAGAGGCGGCCCTAGAGTATTTGGCACCCGGGGCAGATCCTACCTGTGGCACCCTCCCCCATAAAGAACGACACCTGCACGTATATTTTTAACAGTACGTACTATCACAAGTGTCCGATGACATCCCCTTCCAGGCTGTCACCCGGGGCGGACCGCCCCCCCCCACCCCTTAGTACGCCACTGCATGTTTGTTATTAATGATATGTGTTTGACAAAGTGAAACATGAGGAAATTATCAAAATGTTAAAAGGCATCAACATTGATGGTAAAGACTTGAGGATAACAAAGAACATGTACTGGCAACAAACAGCAGCTGTTTGGTTTGAAGGACTATCTTCATTGTACAACGGGCAACTCCATCAGTGCTCCGATCTCCTCCGTTAGATCACACAAGCAGGATCTCAGCACAGTGCACGAACTCCGTAGCACCGGCGAGAATCCCAATGTGTGTATATAGGAATCACACATTCTATAAATATTTTTGTGGTGGGTATGTTTCTAATAGCCAGGGCAGCGACCTGATAGGCCTACACTTACGATTTCCACCTACCGAGGGATTTTTAACGTGCACACCTTGCACACGGGACCTCTTATTTTTTCGCCCTTATCCGAGAAGGCTAGGAGACCAGGGGGGAGTATGACATCATTAGGACCACTGGTTCTGACAAAAATTTTCCATAAAATATATTCCCTCAACTGGGAATCGAAAAGGTACCACACCGACCCCCACAGTAACAATAAGAGTTAGCAGCCAAATAGGAACATTTCAGCAAGTGATAAAAAATATTTTAAACACAGGCTTTTAATGCACTAAAAAGCCACAAATAATTTTTCAAGGAGTTTATAGCTTGCAGTCAAAAAATGTAACATCAAATTGACAAAGAGCGTGGGGCGCTTATCATATATTTTATCCATAAGTGTGTAATGAAGTATAAAGCAGAAGTTAATTTCATGTAGAATCCGCGCCCCGGCTTTTTGTCAATTTTGCTGAGTGAATCTGAGCACGTTAACTTTATATCTGACCCGCCGCCTTCTGTGGAGATGAATTATCTTATAATTAGCTCGTTCACATCATGTTTGTATATATTTAGTGTTATGTGTAGATGTCATGTTTGCATTTATTGATATGTGTAGAAGTCTTGTTTGTATTTATTGTTACGTGTAGATGTCATATTTGTGTTTAGTGTTGTTAAGTGCACATCATGGAGCAAAGCAACCTTAATAAAGTTATTCTTAGAAAGGTTGCTCCGCACCATGAGATGCCTCACAAAAACGATGATTATATATTTGATAGTTATGACAAGACGCGGTAGCTAGGTATGACAAAAATGCTTGGTTTCGAGGAGAATTCCATAGTGTCCACCAAAGGTGGCAGGGTCCGCTTTTTCAGTGTGTATAAAATTATACATGGCACAAATGTGTATGAGTCTCAGTTGACTCTAGAATAAGTGTATAGCCACAGGAATATGTGCGAGAAGCACCGTATATTCAAATATTATTTTCCGATTTCGGAGAAGGCTATATTTGCCAGAACTTTGTGAGAATAATTCTATAAGGTTAGTATAACCATTAATTGAAGTATAAACATACGTTTAAAAGGATGTGTACCGATAACCGATAACACTTATGAAGAAGTTTAAAAGAAAGAGTGCGAACATAATTATAGTGTATACATAAAATATTAATCTTAATATATATTTGTCAGAAATTGACTGAGATAATTGATGATGAAAGAATAAGGTGGAACATTGAGAAATATTTGTGGCAGAGATACAGGGCTAAAGATAGAAGTAGTCTAAAGGAACTTTATTGGATCTAAATATTAAGTGGATAGGATACTGATTGAAACGAATATATCTATAATTAATATACGAGGCGCGTTTTTTAAGTAATTCCCGTTTTAAAATAATAAAAAAAAAACCATCATATATAAAAATGATCTATTGCAGCCAAAAGTGCACCACACATTTACATTATTTCTCAACATAGTCACCATTGACTTCAACACATTTTTGGTATCGTGGCACCAGGTTCTTAATTCCAGTGTCAAGGAAGTCTGCCGCCAGTGTCTTGAACCATTCATTAACGCCTGTCTGCAGTTCATCATCAGTTTCAAACTGCTGGGATGCCAGCCACTTCTTTAGGTGCATGAAAAGGTGGTAATCACTTGGCGGGAGATCGGGGCTGTAGGGCGGGTGGTCAAAAATTTCCCAGTGAAATTTTTGCAACAATTGAACAGTTCGATCTGCGGTGTGACGTCGAGCATTATCGTGCAAAAACACAATCCCAGTGGACAGCAACCCACGTCTTTTGTTATGGATGACACGTCTAAGTTCTATCAGTGTCACAATAAGCATTGGCATTAACTGTCTTTCCACGTTCAAGAAAATCAATAAACATGACCCCTTCTTTGTCCCAGAAAACAGTGGCCATGATCTTTTTGACAGAAGGTGCTTGCTTAAACGTCTTTGCTTTCGGGGACCATGAGTGTCGCCATTGCATCGACTGTTGCTTTGATTCGACGCTTGTGTAGGAAATCCAGGTCTCATCTCCAGTAACAATGTGGCCCAAAAATTCATCTCCTTCATTTCGATAGCGCTGCAAAAATTTTTGAGCCGAAGCCAGGCGTTAATAAATGGTTCAAGACACTGGCGGCAGACTTCTTTGACACTGGACTAAAGAACCTGGTGCCACGATACCAAAAATGTGTTGAAGTCAATGGTGACTATGTTGAGAAATAATGTAAATGTGTGGTTCACTTTTGGCTGCAATAGATCATTTTTATATATGATAGTTTTTTTTAATTATTTTAAAACGGGAATTACTTAAAAAACGCGCCTCGTATGAATGAATTGAACAGAGGAATTGTGCAGATTCATGTATAGCGTGATGTTAATAAAAATTATGAGTCGACAAACTTTAACAAGAGTCAGAGACATATATGTTACAAATTCAACCGCTTTACTGAATTAGTTGAAGTGTTTCCAGTTATACAAACAACAACCAAAATACTTCATACATTCATAAATGGGTGCTTGTGTGGAATAGGATTGACGTGGTACGATAGGATCGCTAATGACAAACTGATGACAAGAACCAGTGGAACGAGAGATGAGGAGATGATTGTGGTAAAGTGGGATGTTATAAATATTTATAGGGGACTTAGTGTACCGACTGAGATCAGCTGTGAAGGTATCTGTATCTAATAAGTGTGGTGTATTACAGATGACCTTACTTTGCTACCACATTTATACCTCAGTCAGACTTATTCTGGAATATTGTGATGACTACGTTGAATGTCTAGGGTTATGATAATGATGAATTGTATGTTCACAACAACCAACAGACAGATAAACAATTTAATTTAATCCACAACAATTTACAACACTCTGACACTCACATACATATAACACTCTATAAGACTATCTTAATAAGTCAAGGGTAACTTTTAAAAATATGTATTAATTCCTGTCAATAATAGATATCCTGATTCAACTACAAAGTGAACCAGGAATCACAATCAAATGTAATCACAAGTTGTATGTACACAATTGTCATGAAATATTCTAATCCACATATATAAATTATTAGGTAAATATGAAGCCTAACAAATAAAATTAATAAAGAGAAGAGCAATGGTAAAATAACAGTGCTGTCACAAAGAATGTACTCGAAATCCCCTTGTTTTCTGCTTCGTCTGCAAATTGTAACGCTTTCACGTTGATATAAAAGCTTACTGTATTATTACCCGCCTTCTTCAATGAAACGTGTGCTGCATTTCTAAGAAAAACATTGAGACGTACTGCGTAATGACCTAAATTAATCCTAACATTAATTATATTACGTTACCAAAACGAACGAACAGATGGACAAAAGGATAGCGAGAGGGGAGGGCTGAAAATCAGGAACGCATGCAACACGCGACGCGCGATATACAAATGCTGGCATCACGCGTGTAAGTCTACAAGCACTAACTTTTTCAGACGGACAGTGATAAAATACACTACCCTTTCCCAGAGTTAGGTTTATAAATCATAACAAACTCTTATTAGAAAAGACAACATTAGATGGGTTTACGTTTGAACACATAACAGTACCCAGACAGCACATCTTCGAAACAGGAGGTAGAAGAAATTGCATATTTTGAACGCAGCCACATAGCTCCTTTAAATTAGTATTTTTGGGTTCCTTAGGGCTTGCTGACAAATAATATGTAAAACGTTACGCAAATAGTCCAGGAATTAATAAATTATATCCAAAATAAAATAGTGAGGCTGCCTGACAGCATGAAATCATTTCTGCTCATAAAATTTTTTATAACGTGTTTGAAAAAAACCTTACGTTACATAAATAGCCTACCATGTGAACTCCAAATTGATTGGAGCGCAACAAATGAAAGCCTAACCACGATTGGTCGGGCTATAAATACTATCTTGGTTGTTAGGGGAGACGGGAAAAGATAACATTTTTTCAAACACTTGTCGAAACGGGGCTCATTGGTCAGACTCGCTGATATACACACTTGGGAGCGTTAGTTCGAAACCACTTGTTTAAAATAGCTTGATAAAGCATCAGTGCGTTGAAGCCAGCATATATTTGGCTCAATAAAAGCCTGGAACATAGGCAGATGGAAGTTTGCGCCAGTTTGTGCCAGAATTCATTGCTAATCAACGTATCTGTGTTATTCGTATGAATTGTGGGACAGTGGTCTTGATGGTACTGAGCAGCATCTGGTCAGAGATTTGCTGAATCCAGTGTCGGACAGCATACTCCTTGGTCTTTTTAGCTATCAGTGAGGTGTCTCCTGAGCCCAGAGGAGAATTCGAGCAGAGGAGTCCTCTCCTGCCGCCATCACTCAAGATAAGCAGAGTTGGCCAGCTGAGCTCAACATTATGCCCCCTCATCTTGAAATAACTTTATAAAAATACTATTCAGAGGGGAATTTACTTATCTTAAAATCAGGAACTGTGAACATCTCCAATACTAGTCCCTAAAGACAAACTATTGAAGTCATGATGACAAATACCAACAGAGCTTGAACAAAACAAAACCAGTATTACCTCATTTTACTACTACAAAACTGACACACATAGAACATTTGTAATAATATATGTCACTACAATATTCATATTAAATACATTCTGTACATAACTTGTAATTTAAATTGATTGTGATTCCTGGTTCCCTTGTAGTTGAATCAGGACACATATTCATTCATGCTAGTAATGAATACATATTGTTATTTGAACCGTTACGAGTGACTTCTTTAAGCTATTCTCATAGAGTGTTATATGTATGTGAGTGTCACAGTGTTGTTAAGAGTAGTGGATTAAATTAAATTGTTTATCTGTCTGTTGTTGTGACTTACACTTCACCATACTCATACCCTAGACACATAACGTAGCATCACACTATTCCAGAATAATTCTGACTGAGATAAGAGATATGTGGTAGCAAGTAAGGTTATCTATAATACACTACTTTTAATAGATATAGATACCTTCACAGCTGATCTCAGTCAGTACACTAAGTCCCCTATAAATATTTATAACATCCCACTTCACCACATATATTGGGGTCTCGCTCTTGGGATTTTGAATCTTTAACTATTAAAAATATTGGGGGTAATTCACTTCAGGGAATATAAGAATTAAAAGGTATCCTTGGGTGGAATTAAATAAGGTTGAGCTCACGGTGCCTGTGTTGTCCATTAGAGATTGAATTGTTGGTTAGACATTGTATAAATTTACATAATAGACAATGGCGGACCTGGCCAAATTTCGATCTGCTGCGGTTCAGACTGCAAAAGAGTTAGGATTAGATGGGCAAGTTATGGTTGCCTATGTCACAACGGAATGTGACAAATTTATTGAACGCGAAGAAAGAAGATTAGAAAAAGAGGCCGAAAGAAAGTTAGAGGCTGAGACTAAGAGGTTGCAAGCTGAGGCTGAGACTAAGAGGTTGCAGATTGAGGCTGACAAAGAGGCTAAGAAATTGGAAGCAGAAAGAGAAGACAAAAGATTAGCTGCAGAAAGAGAAGACAGGAAATTAGCTGCAGAAAGGGAAGCAGAAGATAAAAGATTACAAAGGGAACATGAGTTACGACTAAGGGAGTTTGAGTTTCAAGGCCATGCTCCTGAAAATGGTGCCAGTCCCTTTGCCTCTGATGCTACGGTTACTCAAGGAGCCTCAACCTCAGCTATGAATTTTCATTTAGATCATTTTGTTGAGAAAGACGATGATATTGAGAGCTATATAAATAGGTATGAGCTATTAGCTACCACGTATGGGTTAGAGAGAGAAAGGTGGAGCTTAAAGTTATCTCAGGGACTTCGTGGGGCAGCTTATGAAGTTTTTTGCAAAAATGAGCAGAGGTGATCAGGAAAATTATGACATGCTAAAGCAGGCTCTTTTGTTAAGGTATGAAAAGAATGCAGAATTCTATAGAAAAAAATTTAGGAATGCTAAACTACTGTCAGGTGAAACCTATCACCAGTTCTCTGCACGAATAGAGACATACTTGGAGAAATGGACTTCTCTGGGGAAAACCCAAGATCTTAAGGAAATGGTCCTTATAGAGCAACTAAGAGAGTCCATGGCTCCAGACCTGAGAAAGTTTCTCATGGAACAAGGTGCAGAGAGGCTGGATGAGTTGCTAAATGTTGCTGAAAGGTATCAAGCAGCTCAAGCAGAGGTAACAGGTAATAAAAAGAAACAGGTGGACAACTTCAGGGCACCACAGAACTTTAATAAATTTGATCCTAGGGATCAAAATAAAGGTAAGCACCAATTTGATAGGCCACGGTATGACAATAAAAATAAATTCCCACAATTCGATGAAAGGAAATATGATGAAAGAAAATCTTTCAACCAAGGAAAAAGGTGGTGTAAAAATTGTAAGATGAACAATCATGACACTGACCGTTGCAGAAGGAAACCTGTGTATATGGCAACCCTTCAGGTCAGGTCGACCTCAAGACAGGAGGAGGATATTATGTTAGATACCACTCCAGAAGAGATGAGGAAGGCACAGGCTGGGGATAAAAACACTCAAGCCTTGTTTCAGAAAATTGTCAACTTGTCATACAACTCCAGGCAAGGGAGATTTTTACATGAAAAACAAGTTGATGTATAGGAAGACTGGAGCTAGATCCAAAGGTCACGGACAGCTGGTTCTTCCAAAAAGATACAGGACAGAATTAATAAGGAGCCTACATGTGAAACCAGATGGGGACCATGAGAAGATAGGTACCATCATTCAAAAGGTGGCTCACAATTATTATTGGCCCAAAGCAAGATGGGACATTGAGAATTTTGTAGAAAGGTGTAGCATAGCACATGAGGGAACACCCACAAGTGGGAACATGGATCAGGACCTGGACACGCCATGGGGCAAAATCAGGCCTGACAATAAAAAGAGAAATAGATTTGATAAAGTGGACCAAATGGAATGGGAAGCCCCTTTTCACGGACAAGCTTCACTTAACTGTTTTACAATGGCCACTATGCGGAGAGTGCAAAAGGATGTCTTACCCCAGGATAAGCCGAAAATCCCTCAATTGGACTTAAACAAACTGGAGGAAGAGGATGTAGGGAGGAAATCTCTCATCAAGAATTTTAAGAGGGGAGAAAGCCCCAAAAGAATTGGTAGCGGTCGTTTTGTGAATGATAATTCTGGGAGGAAAAATCATCACTATAAAGCTTCGAGTGGAAGAGACCATACCGGTGCATGGACAAATAGGTCCACACAATTAAAGGTCCATATGTAGCTTTGTTAAGAACGTGGACTGATGAAAAGGCAGAGGAAAACATTACATCTTCATACCAATATGTGAATGAGCTGACCACTCGGTTGAAAACTGGCTGGAAACTTGCCAATGAAAATTTGAAACAAGCCAGGAAGAAACATGCTGCCTATTATAACAGGAAGGCGAAAGACAGAAATTTGGCTGTGGGAGAGAAGGTACTGCTTCTTTTGCCCGGGAGTCAGAATAAGTTACAAATTGGATGGCAGGGTCCATATACAGTTCTAGAGAAGGTATCTAGAACAAATTATAAGATAGATAAGAAGGGGAAAGAAAAAATCTATCATGTGAATCTCCTGAAGAAATATTTGGAAAGAGAACATCAGGAAGAGACACACTTGTTGACCTTGTCCATCGCCATGGAGATGAAAAAGGAACCACTTTCATCATTTGAATATCCATTACACCCCCTGTGAGACAGCAGCACAGGTGAAAATCAGTACACATTTAACGAAAACTCAGAAAGAGAGAGTGCAACAGGTTCTAAATAATCATGCAGAGGTGTTAACAGACCGACCAGGGCATACAAACCTATTGGAATATGATATGAAACTCATAGACTCCACTCCTGTCTGTATGAAACCATATTCGATTCCGTTTGCTAAGGAAAAAGCTTTGAAGGAAGAGATAGACTATCTATTGAAGGAAGGAATTATTTCGCACAGTGAGTCTTCGTATAGTTCCGGGGTTGTACTTTTAAGGAAGCCCTCTGGAGAACATAGACTCTGTATAGATTACAGGAGACTGAATGCTATTACAGAAGGACAGGTGGATCCATTGCCGGATACAAATCAGCTGTTTGCCAGGCTAAATAAAGCTAAATATTTCTCAAAAGTGGATCTGAGTAAAGGATACTATCAGATTCCAGTAAAGCCTGAGGTTAGACCATACCTAAAAACTTTAATTCCATATGTGCACCGTTAAACTGAATTGGACACGTAAAGGACAATCCAGATCGCATTACATGGACACCACAATGTGAAATGACTTACCAAGAATTGAAGGAAAAGCTCACAAGTAAACCCATTTTGAAATTACCTGACTTAAGTCAAGAATTCATAGTAAGGACGGATGCAAGTAATATTGGGTTAGGTGCAACTTTACTACAGAAATCAGATGCATTGGATGGGGAATTAAGCCCAGTGGCATATGCTAGCAGAAAGTTGAATAAAGCTGAAATCAACTACTCAACTAGCGAAAAAGAATGTCTTGCAGTAATATGGGCAATAAAGAAATTCAATATTTATCTATATGGGAAGGCATTTAAGTTGCAAACTGACCACAAACCTTTATCGTTTTTAGCACAGGCTAAGCATGAGAACTCTAGGTTACTCCGATGGTCTTTGCTTCTGGCTCCATATAATTTTAGCATTGAATATATATCTGGAAAAACCAATCTGGGAGCGGATTTTTTAAGCCGCCATCCGTGTGATGAGAATCACCGTAAACCCCAGAAATAATAATAAATTTCTATATGTGTATATAGAATAAAGGACTGACATATAATGTCTGTTTTAAGAGGGGAGGTGTCATGAAATATTCTAATCCACATATATAAATTATTAGGTAAATATGAAGCCTAACAAATAAAATTAATAATGTACTCGAAATCCCCCTTGTTTTCTGCTTCGTCTGCAAATTGTAACGCTTTCACGTTGATATAAAAGCTTACTGTATTATTACCCGCCTTCTTCAATGAAACGTGTGCTGCATTTCTAAGAAAAACATTGAGACGTACTGCGTAATGACCTAAATTAATCCTAACATTAATTATATTACGTTACCAAAACGAACGAACAGATGGACAAAAGGATAGCGAGAGGGGAGGGCTGAAAATCAGGAACGCATGCAACACGCGACGCGCGATATACAAATGCTGCATCTACGCGTGTAAGTTCTACAA